>CM035133.1:129032276-129249776 GCA_020205605.1 Panax ginseng | reverse complement strand
ATGTTACTTAAAAACACAACAAAACTGATGAAATTATAACAAGGATCCAAGTCATAAAAGAATAGTCCAAATATCTGATAAATACCACCAGTCAAACCATAATAAATATTAAACTGGTTAAAACTATAATCTAAAGTATTTATTACAACTCCAAATAAACCATTAGATCACAACCTAAACAAAATATCTAAAACACTTGGATAAAAGGAAGCTTTTGTCACGCTTGCCCTTGATCTCCCTGATTATCTGCCGGAAGAAAAATACAGTATGAGCCAAATGCCCAATACGGATATAGAGTACAAGAATAATGAAACGAAATAACTAACATAATTAAATGAACTGAACTGTAACGAACAAAACTAATACAAAGAAATGATAGGCTGAATCAAACGGTTGGGTGTTATTTCATACCGAGCTCAAAACAAATAATAATATACCTTGCCACACAGACAAGTCAAATAATATCACACGCATAATCACACATCTGATCACAAGAATCCAGATGCATGCAAAATCTAAGGCGTGTATTAAGACAAATATCACCACTTCATGAAAAGAGAAGCAGAATATAAAAACTAGGTCGAATTCCATACGCCTCCCACAACAACCTATCCTTATAATAATATTGTAGGAGGACTACTTTTTAACTTAAGAACCAATCAAATATCTCCACTTCTATCCTTTTAATGTTTTATTTAATTTGTCTTCAACTTTATTTCATTGCTTTACGGAGCTCATCACTAGATTCCAAAACAACAAAAAGTCAAAAACAATAAAACAAAATTCTTATTCCTCTTGCTTAAACTATTCCTTCCAAACTACTACTTGATTAAATAACAAGTTTAAATAACATGTCTTATATATATGTGTGTGTGTGTGTGTGTGTGTGTGTGTTATTTGTGAGTTATAAGAAAGTATTGATGGCATAGTTTCTTATATATTCATATATTAAATACTGATTTGTTTCTCTTTTAAATTTTTTAATAAATTTTAGAGAAATAATAATGAGATTTTAATTATAACTAATTTGATCAATAAGACTAAGTATTATTTTTTTATAACTAAAAAGTTAATTAAAAAACAGATGGAGTAAATCAATAGTCATTTACATGATGAGAATTTGAGTGGCATAAAATTTAAGAAATGACATTTCAAGACATTTTTTTTCTTTAAAAGAGTGGCTCTATTTTTCATGTTAAGTGCATTTACTAGAAACTAAGTTATAATAATAGTATTTTTACACTACCGTAAACATTTATCATCTTCATGAAAATAAAATTTTGTTTTTTATCATCTTCATGAGACATCTCCGTCAAAAGAATTTTTTGCCAAATAAAGTACTAGAGTATTAATAAAGTAGTAGAGTATTTGGATGACTTTAAATGATGTAATAGTTACCGAAGTCCTTCATCCCGAGTGGTATAAGGTTCAATCTTTTACGGTGGTCAAGAAGAGTGTATAATGTGTCTTGTACTATGTTTTTCTATTTTATTCGGTTAATTATTGATGTATCTTCTTCTTCTTTTTTTTTTTTTGCCTCGAATAATATCTTAGATAAATGACAGTGAATAGGATAAATATTTTCCTGATTTCTTTTCATCCATGTTTTTAGGGAAATAATATTATTCATTTATATATTGTTTATAAATTTTAAAGAAAAATTAATTAATTAGTAACATTAAACACAAATTTGTTTCTCTCATAATTTCGATAAATTTACTCCAATGTGATAACATTCTTCTTCTTTTTTTTAACTATCTTGTTTATAATAAAATTTAGAAGGGTAATGTTGATATGTTATACCCAATTTAACCAATTAAACAAAATATTTTTTACATTTGTTAATATGTGAGTTTATCTCTAAAACGATAATTAAAAGAACAGAGAAAATAATATTATAATATTATTTGAGGCGAAAAAAAGATAGTTTAGGAAACTATTTAAGACAAAGATAAAGACCCTACTATTACTCTTTTATTATTTGTTATATTATATTCATTCTAAAATATAAGATTAATTTTGATATTTTAAACTCAATTTATTTATTTTTTTAATTTATAAAATTATAAATTCACTTAATTTTATATCATACAATTATAAAAATCATAAACTATTTAAATGCATTACTAATTATACGATTTATTATTTATAAAAAGAAAAAGTAAAAAACAAATTTCGTCTTAAATTTTTAAATATCTCAAATTTTTTTTTTTAAAAATGGATATTAACCTTAATTATATTTTATAACATAAAAGAGTACTTTATAAAATAACTTTGTGTTGACATTCAAAGATATGACTTGGTAATCGGCAATTGATTTTCACCGGTCGGTATCAAAGCTGCATGAATCTTATTATGCCATTTGTAATGTAAATCCTCCAACTCCATATAACTTGATAAACCCATTGACTCAACTTTTAAGGATAATCTAACAAATTAATAAAAATGGAAAGATGTTAATGACAATTTTCCAACTCTATAACTTGGTAAACCTATTGACTTAAGTTTTAAGCATAATCTAACAAATTAATTAAAATGGCAAGATGTTAGTGTCAATCCTCCAACTCCATAACTTGGTAAACCCATTGACTTAAGGATAATCTAACAAATTAATAAAAATAGAAAGATGTTAGCTTACGGTGTTGTCGGGTCAAATGCATTTGTCCCCAAGTAAAGACTGCTGCCAAGTTTTTCGGTCTGATCTACTCTCTCCGTCCCAAATTAATTGCTCAGTTTTAACTTTTTAAAGTCAAATTAACCATTTTTAAAACTAATCTTTTTACTTTTTTTTTTTAAAATATAGGTAAAGAAATTATAATCAAAAGAAAGTATATACAATTTATTACTAACCCCAATTTTTATAATTTTAGAAATATATTTATATATGCTTAATTATTAATTCTAAAAATAGTCAACTTGACTTAAAAAAGTCAAACCGAAAGAATTAATTTTATTTTATGGGACGGAGAGAGTAATAAGTTTTCTTTCTTTTTGGAATTTGTTGGTGGGATTTACTGACTCGGAAAATTCTTCAACATGTCATTTTTTTAGTTTAACCCACGATTTTTTTATTTTTTTACAAAAAGCCTTACAACTCTAATAATTGGATAAAAAAAATGCCCCTAAAACTAACAATAAGAAGTAAATTATGGTTAACTAAAACTAGAATGGCATCCTATAGAGCATTTGATGTGTAACAAATATAGATATCACATGTTAAGTGGAGGTAAAAATAAAGGTTAATCACCATCTTCCCCTGTTCGTCATTAACAAATCCCCTTCCACCCCGCATTGATCAACTGGTTCTCCTGTGGGTCATCACCATATATCACCCCACCACATCAGCGCACCCCAGTTCATCACCATCTTCCCTCTGTTCGTCATCAACAAATCTTCCCACCCCGAAACAGTGGCGGATTTACACTTGGCCAATGCAGCCTACATTGACTTTTTGAAAAACAAAAGTATTTTAGGGATAGTTTAAATATATATATATATATATAGGAGATTAGGTAAAACTTTTTCAAATGATTTGATAAAAAAAAGAGAGGAACTTTGACATTGAGTTTTGGATATAAAAAATAAGGAAACTTAAATTAGGAAGAAAAAAAAATTACAAAACAAATAATTCTTCTTTTGTGTTGTTTGCAAGTTTAAAAAAATTATTTTTTAAAAAAACTTAACTTTTAAATAAAGATTATTATTATGCAATTATATTAAATTATCTTGTGCATGATTATGTATTAATATAGGGACTATTTTCAATTCTTTTGTTTATTTCTTTTCTTATTTGTCTCTTAAAAAAAATTTCAAAAACAAGAGAAATTAACATAAAATTTAAGTTTTTCATCCATTTTTTTTTATCTATTTTAAAACACAAAGACAAAATGTTATGGCAATTAAAGTACTAACATTTCTAGCATCATACTCCCACTACTACTACTAGACTCTTAGGAGGGTGTATTTAATTAAGACTTTTAAAGATTTTAAAAGTTTGATTGTATTCAATCAAGAAATTTAAAGAGTTTATAAAAGTTTACTGGTATTCAATTACAATTTTTGTAATATCTTTAAAAATTATGTGGTATTGAATTGAGACTTTTATAAAGTCTATAAAAGTATTTTGGTATTCAAAAAGTAATGGATTTTTTAGATTTCTATCAAATCGTAGAGTTTGACAGACTTTAGAAGAATAGATACCTATATCCAAAGTTTGACCTCATCTCTAAAGACTTTTAAAGACTTCTAAATATTTGAGAAATGGAGAAGATGAATAGAGAAGAAAGAGAGAGATAGAGGAGATCAAACAAAAAAGAAAAAAAAATAAAAAATAAAATATATATATATATATATATATATATATATATATATATATATTAGTCTCACTTTCTCAATCTACATCGGTCCTCTCAAAATAAAAACCCCAAAAAGAAAAAAAAAAGCTATTATAGTAGGTGAGGAGAGAGAAAAAGGAGAAGGGGTTAAAAAGAGGGAGAAGGGGTTAAATGGAGATGACAAATATTTTAATATAATTTTATATTTTTTCTCTCCCATAAAAAAATCTCATTTATTATATTTGTAAGTATTAAGGAGATATTTTATTTTATGTTTATTTTTAAAAGTAATAAATTTGTTAATTTTGTTATTTGTTAAAAATTATAAATTGTTAGTTTAGTAATAATGACTTGATAGGAAAACAGCAATGAACAATTTTAAAATCGAAATTGTTATTTTATATTACTGTTAGTAGAAAATGACTTTTTTATGAAATATAAAATTATGAAATAGGACATTTCCTTGTAATAGACCGGGTATGATCTAATAATTCAACTTCAACAATGCCTTTTATTTCAAATTAGGTTGTGACGTGGTCAAAATATTGTAATATTATTTAATATCGTACTCATTTTATCTAAAATATAAAATCTTTGTTGACTTTTTAACAATTAATATATGATGCAACATTTACTAGAAGTATACAAAAGTTTATCAAAATCTTGGTAAAAAGTATAAAAGTCTGTCACTTATTTCATGGAGTCTTTGAAAGTAATTTTAAAAGTCTTTAAAAGTCATTAAAATCCACAAACTCTACAAAAGTCTCACCTTAAAAAAATATTTAAAAGTCTTTATTGAATATACTCTCCTTAGTTAATGTTATAAGGGTACATTTAAATATTTAAAATTATCATACAAAGTCTATTTTATAAATAGAATTAAGAATGGAGGGAGAATATTGTAATTAATTTACTAATTTCGTTCTAATGCTTTTTTAATTAGGCCTAAATATAGATTAATATCCTGAACTTTAAAAAAAAATTCCACTTTGGGGATATGTCTTCTCAATTTTTTCAATTAGGAATTAAATTTTTAATTTTTTTCACTTTGTGGTTTGTCTTATCATTTTTTTTAATTAAATGATTAAATTTTTAAATTTTTCTGATTATGTCTAATTAATTGATAGTTCTACTACAAGAAAAGCTGTCAATATCAATGGAATTATTTTCGACGGATGATATTTCATTGACATTAATGTATTTCTGACGGAATACTCTATCGAACATAATTCTGTAAGAGTTATTGTAAGTTTGAGTTATCATAGGTATTTACACTATTCAAATGAATTTTGATATGTCAATATATATTTTTATAGATTTATTTTAGATATGAGGAGGGCATCTCTCTAGCAGCCGGCAATAATGTTATTATTGAACATGTCGCTAAGAATTACGCCTACCGACCGCATTTGAGATGGGACATCTGGTCGCCCGTGACATTTGATGAGCAAATTTCAGATCTACGATCGAGATCATCTACCGACATAGTCCCCGATCCAGCTTGGGAGGCTATGTGTAGGCACTGGGATACTGATGAGTTCTAGAAGAAGTCAGAGGACACAAAGAAATTTCGTAGCCAGCTCCGAGTCGTACACATTATTGATTTATGAGTTTTATTTTAATGATGACAACATATGTTTTATATGGAGTTGTTTTGTGATTCATAGGTTATAGAATGTTCATGCAATATATCAAGCTAGCCTGTGTAAAGAAAAGGTGTTTAGTGCCACCATATGGTTAGTTCCATAGGACTTCACTTAGGAAATCAAATGTAAGAATTTTTAGCTCATTTAATTAATTTCAAGGCAATTTCATTGTGCTAGAAATTATTTTAAAAATACTATTTCATATGCATAAAATTTTCCTATATTATTATTTTTGGAAGCCTAGTTTATTCCTTATTTCAAATAGTTGTTAATTCAAATTCAAATCTTGGAAACCTCTTTTGGAAACTGAATTAATCCTTGTTTGTATTTCTTAGAGCTGAATTTTCAAATTCAAAATATGGGAAGTCATTTTGAAAACAAAATCAATTATGAAAATCTTAACCTTGTTTTACAAAGTTAAAAGATCTTTTCCTGGCTGATTTATTGCTGTTAATCCTTCTAAATATTTATTCATTGATTCTGGCAATTTAGCTTCGAATTCAAATCCCCTCCTTTTTTGGTTCTATTCATATCTTTCTTTTGGGATTCTGAATTTGAGAAAATTGGTTTCTTGTCGTTAGGCTTTATATATATATTCTCGACTAAAGCTTCAGTATACAACGAATTAAAAAAATCATTCTTAATAGTGCTCCTATTGAAATACTTCTAGCAATTTGTTTGTATCTGTATATTAATTTCTTGTTGATAGAAATTTATAGATATTGTTATAATATTATTTCTTAATCAAAAAGTTTATATAAGTCTATTGTGGCTTGTGTTTGATCTAGTGGTGGATAGGATAGTGCAAAGCAGACTCTGAAGGTTGTTGTGGGGCAAAGGTTGATGTGGAGCAAGAGGTTGTTATTGCGCAACAAGGGGCTGTGGTGTCCATCATTATTTGAGTTGCTTTGTACAAGGAGTTAACTGTGTAATTGCTTGAATATTAAAGTTAATAAAAGTGTCTCCAATACCAATTGATTTTAGACGTGGGTTAAGCCATTAGATTAGAGGTTAAGGGATGAACCACATAAAAAATCTTGTTATTCTTATTTACTGTTTATTTTACCTGCATTGTTTAAATTTTGCACCAGAACACAAGTTAGATTCATTACTGATAACAACAAAGAAGTTGCAGCATAATACGTTTATAAATATATCTAAGTAAACTGATTTTGTCTTGTTTGAATAATTCGAAGAAATAATTCGAAGAAGCTTCTGCATCATAGTAGGTTCTGCATAATAGTTTAATATACTTAAGCAGACAGACAATAACTTTTCTAGATAACTCAGTTAGTAGAAAATTTTAAAAGTGTCATTGTCAATCGAATAAATTAAATACACCTATTCATCCCCCTCTTCTAGGTGTGTAGACACTTTGATTTTCTTTTGGTTTTAGAGCTTTGGCTCTATTAACGTGTGTCTTTGCAAATCGTATGGCAAGATTATAATGGCACACCTTAATTTTTAAGGAGGGGAAGTCCACTAGCAGACCTCCATTGTTGTTGGGTAGTGAAAACTTTAATTTCTAGAAATCCAGGATGAAGATATATCTTAATAGAGACCCATGAGAATGGTGGGTTGTTGACAATGGACCTGTCATTCCTAGGCATGATGATAACAAACCCAAAAACGCTCATAGAGATGGATGCGAATGAATCATACATGATGTCCTACAATTTAAAAGTCATAAATACCTTGCTATGTGGGATGGTACAATCAAAAATCGATAAAGTCTCATGCTGCAGTACAACAAAAGAAATATAGGATAATATCACCATGAGCTATGAAGGGATGTCCAAGGTGAAAGAGGTGAAACTTAGTATGTTGATGCAAGAGTTTGAATTGTTCAAACTAGACGATCAAGGAAGCTAAAGCAAGGTTTGTCACTATAATGAATTCTCTTAGCATGCTTGGGCAGAAGTTTATCAAAGAGAAATCGATAGAAAGTTAACACGTGTCATGCCCAAAAGGTTTGCTCCAAAAGTCACTACTCTGCAAGATTCTTCAACCATCAGCAGCATGGAAACACTTGCGCTGTTTAGAGAACTTGAGGAATTCGAGAACCAACTAAAAAGATACGATGAACAAGATGAGACATCGAATAAAAAATCTTAGCTCTTCAAGCTGAAAGCAACAATGATGGGGACTAAGATGACTCTGATGAGAAAATAGCACTAATGACTAGAAAGTTGAGACACCTAATCAGAAAGAAGAACTAAACAAAGATTTCAACAACAAGAAAGAGTCATTAGTACAAAACAATAAATAGACAACACTTAAACAACAATATTTTTATAAAAAAAACGTTGTGATATTTTTTTCACAACGTTTTTTAACAAAACGTTGTAGATACATATGAAAAAACATTATCTATTTATAAGGGCAATTTTTGATTTTAAATAGATAACGTTTTTTAAAAAAAAAACTTTATCTATGTAAAATAAATGGCACGGAAGTGAAAATTTGAAATTAAAAACCCTCTCTTTCCTCCCAGCCTTCCAACAACTGAAGCAGCTCTCCCAAATCGCGATGAAGATCGGTCACTTGTTACAGTTATATGCTTGTTTACACTTATTAGAGGGCATTACTTGAGTACAAGATACTTAACTGGAAGTGTGGTCTTAACGAGATTTTCTTCTCACTCCCTTTTTAGTCTTCTCTCTCCTCTCGCAACACAACACAACACAGAAAGCAGATCAAAGAAAAAGAATCCACCGACAGACATATAAAGAGTAAAATGGCGAGATACGACAGAGCTATTACGATCTTTTCGCCAGATGGCCATCTCTTCCAGGTTGAATATGAGCTCAAAGCCGTCCGTAAATGTAAAGCCGCCGTCGGCGTTAGAGGCACCGATACCATCGTTCTCGGCGTTGAGAAGAAGTTTACTATCAAGCTTCAGGACTCCAGGTCCCCTTTCCTTCTCCTCTGTTTGTTTAAATATGTGTATTATTGTTTTTCTTGCTCCAGGTTATGCTTTTTGATTTAGGGGTTTTGCATAACTTTCAAATTGTGCGTGCGGGATATCTGAAGACTGAAGCTTAGATTTACTAGATTGGAAGCAAAGGTTTATGGATTCCTGGGAATGAAGGCAAAATTTATTCGTACAAGTTAGAGTTTTGTTTTTGTAATGAATCAAAAGGGTGTTATTGGGATTCCCTTTTGGAATTGCCTTGCAAACAAAAAAAAAATTCACTTTTTTTTATTCATACACAACCTGACTATGAATGGTGCTCACACTTCTTGCAACTAGTAATCACTAACTTGGAAGTATGTTTGCATGGGGTCATATGAGTCATATGGATGGATCATGGATGAAAATTTAAATTACTTATAGATGTTAAGTATTGCATGATATTGGTATAGCTCTTGGGATTCATGTCTAGTTTAGAAAGCTAAGCTTTTTCTCTTTGTTTTTAATAGTTTTTATTGTTTATCATGCCTAATTAGTAATGGTTGTCACACTGTGAGCCCTTGAGAAAATTTGGCGGGTTCATTTGAATGCTGTAAGAGTTTAAAGGAATAGTGTTACTTGTATGCTAAAGAAAATGCTAATTACATATTCCTAAAAGAGGTAAGCCTAAGACTTGCTTAGTTTTCTGAGGCTGATTATCACTTATACTAGTCCTTATCTCGACTAGACTTGTCTAGTATCATGGTATGATAGCAGCTCCATTTCGTGTGCTCTTTAACATATCTTACATACAATGTACTATTTTCTGACTATTATATTTCGTCTCCTCTGCAGATCTGTCAGGAAGATTGTTAATCTGGATGATCACATTGGTTTGGCTTGTGCTGGTCTTAAAGCTGACGCTCGTGTTCTTATAAACAGGGCACACATTGAGTGTTAAAGCCATAAGCTAACTATTGAAGATCCTGTTACTGTTGAGTATATAACTCGTTACATTGCTGGTCTTCAACAGAAATACACACAAAGTGGTGGTGGTGTTAGGCCATTTGGCCTTTCAACTTTGATTGTGGGTTTTGACCCATATACCGGCGTGCCAGCACTATATCAGACTAATCCTTCTGGGACTTTTTTTGCCTGGAAAACTAATGCTACTGGGAGAGACTCCAATTCAATGAGGGAGTTTTTGGAAAAGAATTATAAAGAAACATCTAGCCAAGAAACTATAAAGCTTGTTATCCGCACGCTGCTTGAAGTAAGTATATGTTACCTTTATTCCACTATTTTTTAATGCTCTGTATACACTCTTGTTTGCATATTGAGTCATGTTCACTAATCTATTAGGCCATAAAGCTTTGCAAAGAAGCACTGGTGGCAACAGATCCAGTAACTACTTCTCTTGGTTCAAATTTAGAGGTATGCATGTACTTCTATGCTCCTTGGTCAATGTCGATCAAAAGGGATGAACAAGTCCCGACATTTAGTTACTATGATTGAAGAGCATTGCATTCATCTCCATCTCCATTACGAAAGAAATGTGCTTGTGTTGCACCCTTTTGGGGTTCTTAATTTTTGTGAACTTGGAGGCCAGAAATTCATTTAATTATAACACACAACAACTCTTGTAGCATCATAGTGAGCTCAGTCATGCAAGATTGTGATTACAAATTATGCTTGAAGTAAAACTAAATGGATCTGCTAGTTTCACATACCAAGTGTTCTGGGTAAACTACTCATTATGATAGTGCATCTAGTTGAAATAGTTATTGAGCTGTTCATTACATTTTTTTTTTGGGAAGTGGAATCCAGCGATACTATAGACATTGTTAAGGCTAATATTCAGGATAAGGAAGGTATGTTCATGCTATTTGCGCCAATTTCATGAGCTCTTTCTGTTTCTCTCCCCTCTCCAATGGTGCAAACTCCTATATGGATAGTTGATTATTATCTTTGTTATTTTCATTTTTTGGCAGACTCCTCTCTATTGCTGAGGAGACCTTGGCAGAATTCCTTTCAAAGGCTACAGGAACTGCTGTTGATTGGGTCCAGATGCTTGGGATGAAGGTTTTTCAGTTTCTCTAATGGAATATTTTCTTTTTGATATGCATTATATTTTCAGTTGGTTGTACTGTCCTTTTATGTCTCTTTACAGTTAATCAACCTTGTACTAATTGTTTAATTTATTGTCAGCCTGGTCCGGAGTCGGTTGGGATCTTTACCATTTCACATAGTTGCAGTGGAGTGGCAATTAGAGCCTGCGGTCTTGTATGTTTAGAGCCTTCAAAGGTACACAAAAGAAAATTTTATTTCTCATTTTAGAACTCTATTTCAGTTTCCATTATTTTCTCGGTCTTTTTTCTCTTATTATGAGCAAGTTTATTGCATAACATGCTAATGTCATTCTGAACTCTGAATATCATGTCTAACTTTTGAAATTCTGACAGATTGTGGAGATCCTTAAAGATCGTCCATCTTGGTTCCGTGACTGCCGGAGCCTTGAAGTTTTCACTATGTTTCCTGCTGGAAATGGAGGAACGATTGAACTTCTTTATACACAGGTTAACAATAGTTGTTAGATTTTTTGTATTCTTCTAATGTTCTACATCGAATGTTTTTACTTAGAAAATTAAATAAATCTAAATTTGTTTTAGACATATGCTCCAACCACACTGGCACCTGCACGGGATTTCTGGACTCTCAGATACACTACAAGTTTAGACAATAGCAGTCTTGTGGTAAGCTAATCTTATTAGTGCATTACAGTTGTTTATCCTGTTATGCATTTTCATGTTCAAAAGGGGTTTGACAAAGGACTACTCGGTATATGCCTTTACTACACATTTCCTTCAAATAATTCAGATTACCATTTGAAATTTATATAAGAAAATTGTTAAACGCAGCTTTGTGTAGAGCAGTTGCATTCATTCTGCATCTTCTGATGGTGTCTGAACCACACTGCTGGTAGTTTATTTTTAAAGTATCCTAAAAGTTGTCTATTTTGGTGAACTTCCTTTTATTATGCTCATGTCTAATGCATATCAAGCGGTAGTTGTAGAGTTGGCATATGCAAATGAGTTAATGTTCCAAATAAAATTAGTACTTTTATAAAATAAAATTTACTCCTGTGGTATGTTTTGAGGTATTGCGATTATATCTCGGTCTGCAATTAGAGCCTGGAGTAATATTCAACATTTTACCTTTATATGTAGTGTTTCGCAATCAATGTGCTGCCTAATAATATCAAAGATCACCCGCATGTAGTTTCTACAATGAACATGCGACTATGGACTTCTTTAACCAAAGTTGAATGCATGTTTTCAGATTTAGAGTTGATACAAAGCTCCTTTTATTAATTTCTCTGTTTTTTCTTCTTCCTGTATTTGTTGTCACTTGACACATCAAATGTTCACATGTTCTGCTTGTTGTACTCGAGGTACTTTTGCATTAAAAACTAGTGTGTTTAGTATGTGATTACCATATTATTGACTTAAGGATATCTGAATTTGCAAACCAGGTGATATGGTAGCATTGGTAATTTAAATAGACTATCACTTAAACATGTGTCACTTTTTCCAGGTTGACATGCGAGGAGATCTTGGAATGCTTTCAGCACATCCATTATCATCGATCCTGTCACTCCATCACTTTGATGTTGTGGAGCCAATCTTCCCTGGCATGAGCAGAACTCATTTACTGTATCGTGTAGGCAATGTTTAATTTGCATATGCAAACTGTCTGCTATGTTTTGTTTAGAGCAATAAAAATGGCAAAGGTATGTCTATTTTATTTAAGTATTTGTTTTGTGAGTAATATATAATTTCGTAGTTGTATGACATTTTTTATTAATTAATTAATATGTTTTCAAGTTATTAAAACTAGCTTTGTTTTATTGTTTTATTTCTTAATTATTTTAAAAACATTGTATAAAGTAGTCTAAATAGATGACACTTTATAAATATTGTATAAATGAGTCTAAACGTTATCTGATGTACCAAACCACAACATTTTAAGCCAGAAAACATTGTGGAATCATATCATCTACAACGTTTTCAAGCGTCTAAGAATTTATGGAAAACAAATATACAACGTTTTTTAAGAAAAAAAAACGTTGTGTAATGTGTCAAACTACAAAGTTTTAAAAACGTTGTATAAAGGTGTCAAATAGATGACACCCTTAACCACGACGTTTTTGTAAGACCTTCTACAACGTTTTTTACGCGTTATCTATTTACTGTTTTGTAGTAGTGAGTTCAAACAAAAATTTCAAGAAGAAATATGTTTTGAGTGTGGAAAGACTGGCCATTTCAAGAGGGACTCTTTTCAACTTAAAAAGAAGAACAAAGGCAACACTTTAAAAAGACGAGCCTTGATGTCATGGAGCGATGATGAATTAAAATATGAAGTTGAGCAAGAAGATGAAACTGCCCAATTATGCTTCACTAGAATAGACAATCAAGAAACATCCGAAGTACGTAATGAAAATTTTAAAGTTACAATTTCAGATTATATTGTGTTAAAAATTAAAACTTGCGTCTTAAAGAAAAAACTGTATAAAAGATTTAATGAATGGAATAGAAACATTGATTGAAGAAAAACAAGAAATTGTCAGAGATTGTACATCAAGTAAAGTGTCTAAGTTAAATGCTAAAATTGATTATTTTGATAACTATAATAAAATTTTGTATAATGATGCAAACCATTCGAATGAAGAAAATAATGTTCTTTAAAAGGAAAATGGTGGTTTGAACGAAAGCCTAAAAATGAGAGATACACGTATAGATGCTTTGAATGATGGAAAAATAATAAACATGCAAAATGACAAAAACAAAAAAAATAATTTCATTAAAAAGGATCTCGCAAAAAAAATTCAAGGTGAAGAAAACTTGAGTATTATGTTGGGTGCTCAAAGGTCAAGTCTAAATAAACAAGTAATTGAGTACAATCCTGTGAAGAGCATATAAAGTATAACTAATAAAATTAGAATAATTAATAATAAACCAAGACATAAGCCTCTTTATTGCTCACCTTTTGTTACTTGGAAAAAATGTGGATTAAAAGGACATTTTAATACTAATTGCAATAAAAAAACAAATTTGGGTTAAGAAAAGTGAATTAATTGTTGCTAACAAGAGTGGACCCAAACTGGTTTGGGTACCAAAAGGATGAGATGCCTTTCTATTTTGTAGGTATCTTTAAATGTGAAGGTGCCATCAAATAAATGGGTATTGGATAGTGGGTGCTCTAGACACATGACAAGGGATATGTTTAAATTCACTTCACTTGTGTCAATGAAAGGAGGAAATGTTACATTTGGAGATGACAACACATGCAAAATTATTGGTAAAGGTAAAGTAGAAAATGGTAAATTCTTTATCGATAATGTTCATTATGTTGAAGGTTTGAAATATAATTTGATTAGTGTAAGTCAACTTATGGATAGTGATTACAAGGTAATGTTATATAAAGAAAAATGTGTTATTATTCATTATGCTCACAATGTGCCTTTAGTAGCTAACAGAGAAGGGAATATATATATACAATTTGCTTTGAACATCAAGACGCAAACGTCTATTTAGCTGTTATCCATGATCAATCGAGTCTATGGCATAGAAGGTTAGGGCATATACACATGGAACTAATCAGTAAGTTATCTTCTAAGAATCTTGTCGAGGGACTTCCAAAGCTAAAATATGAAAAGAAAGGTGTTTGTGATGCATTCCAATTAGGTAAACAAGTAAGAAACTTTTCAAGTAAAAATCAGGTATCTACTTCCTTACCTCTTCAATTGTTACATCTTGATTTATTTGGTCCTGAAAGATATGCTAGCTTAGTAAATAATCATTATGTATTTGTTATTGTTGATGATTTTTGAAGATTTATATGGGTATTATTTTTAAAAACTAAAGATCAAGTTTTTGTACAATTTGACAAGCTTATAAATAATCTTGAAACAAATCATAATCTTAAATTAATTAGTGTTCGAAGTGACCATGGTGGTGAGTTCGGTAAAGACTTCATTCCATAATGCATTTAGAAAGGTTTTTCACATGATTTCTCTACTCCAAGAAAGCCACAACAAAATGAGGTGGTGGAATGGAAAAATCGAACACTCCAAGAAACAACGAGAACATTTCTTCAAGAGAGTAATCTGTCTAGAAAATTCTGAGCAGAGGCTATAAGTACTGTATGTTATATTTAAATAAGGTTTTAATTAGATCTATTTTATTGAAAACACCATATGAACTGTTAAACAAAAGAGTACCTAATATCAGTTATTTTAAAGTCTTTGGTGCTAAATGCTTCATTATAAATACTCAATTTAATCTAGGAAAATTTGATGCAAAATAATCTGAAGCCATATTTCTTGGATATTCATTGCATAGTAAGGCATATAGAGTTTATAATCTTGACAAACAAAAATTGAGGAATTTGTCCATGTAATATTTGATGAGATTAACCATGATTTGTCAAAAGAAGAAATTGAAGTTGATGTAGAAAAATAGAATATGGAAGTCAGGGTTCATCCAAACCTATCCAGACAGCCTGACCACCCGTCTGCTTTAGATAAAATAGTAATATCCAAACAACCTGATCACCCATCTACTTCAGATAAAACCATAGCATTCAGACAACCTGATTACTCGTCTATTTCAGAAGAAAAAAGATCAGACAAGATAACATTATCAAGACAACCTGATAACTCGTCTACTTTAGAAGACAAATCATATGATCTTGCAAAAGTAGAATATGACATATACAGACACCTTGACGTAGAAATTGATACACCTATACATGCTCAAGAAGAGAAAATGTCCAATATCAGTCTAACTAGATCATCCAGAACATTAAGAAATCATCCTCCAAATTTGATCATAGGAGATCCCAAACACTTGGATGAACATAAGAAGAAGAGCTTGCAATTATTGTGCCTTTTTAGCATTTCTATCACATATAGAACCAAAAATTCAAGATGAGAATTGGTCTATTGCCATGCAAGAAGAACTAAATTAATTTGAAAGATGTCAGGTATGGAAAATTGTTAAACCTCCTAAATATGCATCTATAATTTTTTCAAAATAGGTTTTCAAAAATAAACTTGATGAAAATGGTATAATAACTTGAAACAAAGTTAGGTTGGTGGCCCAAGGATATAACAAACAGGAAGGAATAGATTTTAAAGTAACCTTTGCCCCAGTTGTAAGGTTAAAAGAAATTAGAATCTGCTAGCTTATGCTTGTTATAGAAAGTTTAAATTATATCAAATAGATGTGAAAAATATCTTCTTAAATGGTTATTTAAATGAAGAAGTATATGTTAAGCAACCACCCGGATTTGAACATGAAAAATATCCTAATTATGTTTACAAATTAAAGAATGCACTATATGGACTAAAACAAGCTCCAAGAGTTTGGTATGATAGGCTCAACAAATTTCTTTTAGACAATAGTTTTAATCGAGGAAAAATTGACTCCACATTTTTCATTAAGACTAAAAATAAAGATTTACACTCTATTTCTGAGTTTTGAACAGAAAAGAAAAGAATAGAAAACTTAAATTAGAACAGAAAAGAAAAGAATAGAAAATTTGAAGTTTTCCTTTGTGTTGTTTCTGAGTTTTTAATAGAAAAGAATAGAAAATTTAAAATTGAGGACATGAGTTGTAATTTAAATTTATTATATTAAAAGTTGAGGATAATATGGAAATTATAAAAATATTACTTATTCCAATTGTTTTCCGTCCAAATCAGGCCAATTTTGGACGGAAAACTTTGGTAGAAAAAGTGACCAAGTTTTCTATCTATTTCTTTTCTTTTCCATTTATTAAAAAACTCAGAAACATAAGAATTAGAAAGAAAACTTAAATTTTCCGTCCATTTCTTTTTTTTTTGTCCATTTTAAAACTCAGAAACAGAGCGTTACTTATTTTTCAAATTTACATTAATGATATTATTTTTGGTGCTATTAATATCTCTCTATGAGTGGTTCTCAAAATTCATGCATAGTGACACTATACCAAAAATGGCTTTTAGTGAAGAACAAATTCTTCACAATACATAATATATTATTCACAAGAGGTTTATTGCGAATAAATATTTCCTTCACACGATTACTCGCACACGACCTCGCAATATAGTATCCTTTGCTAAGTAGTGACTAAATATTTTTTGTGAAGAATATATTGTGAATAACTTTTTATTCACAAATTATATTTGATAATAAAATATTATTATTTAATGAAAGGGTGATTTTCTTCACAAATAATATTTTACGAAAGACTTTAAAATTAGTGAATAATTTTATTCCCTCGTTAATATTATATTATGAAGAACAAATTTATTTAATGAGAAAACTTATTCTTTCACTAATTATAAATTTAGAATCATTCTTCAACTTAGTAAGAGAAAAATTCATTCATTAGATTACTAACAAATTAACAAGAGAATTTTAGTGAGAAAAATAATTTTCATTAATGTCTATTTTTTTTTTAATTATAATCTCTATAAAATATAAATAACAAAAAAGTGCACATAAATTTTATATATACTAAATGAAAAACTAATTATTATATCATTTATACAAAACTAGTATAGCCAATATACACACTAAAATTAAAAAACTTATTATCAAAAGCAAGTGCCATATCACCTACATCATGTATCCACAAATATTACATAAGAAAGAAAATCTCAAGCTATAAGGTGTCGTAATTGTTAGCTCCTTATTATTTTCGTCTTCAAGAAAGTCAAGGTTGAAACTTTAACTTCATTATGCAAGAAAAATATCAAAATCCCTTCCTGCAAGAAAAAGTATCAAAACCCAATTTTACAAACATGAATAACAAAAGATTAACCGCAAAACTTAAATTAAGAAAAAGTTCAACAAAATGAGAGAAATCAAAATATAACAATCACCAAAATTGAAATGTTCATTGCTAGATGATAGATAAAGTTATATTGAAACAAGAAAAATTGCACTATATTGAGTTAACCATATCATTACCTTTTAAAGGTGTTCTAAATACGCACAACTTAAATTGAATTCTACTTGCAAATCAAAAAACGCCCCATGGCTTAATTACCCTCAGAATAACATGGTGAAAATTGTCACCCAAGAAGCATATTTAACAACTTAGAGAAAGGTTCACTATCAACCCAAGTGAAAACTGCTTATATAATCCCCTTTAAGAGTAGGAACTGCCTTAGGAATCATGTCCTCGCTATATCCACCGGTCTAAGAATGAGACCAAAGAGCTATATCCACCAGTCTAAGAATGACACCAAAGAGCTAGTTTCACAAATCAAAATAAGACCATAAAGTTGGACATCAATATAATAGACAAAGTTAAAGAAAGATAAACAACCTGATTTCTTTATACAAAAATGTCTAGTTCAGTCTGAAACAACAATTAGAGAATGCACCTATGTCCAAAGGATGGCAAATGATTGTGGTAATAGTAGCCGACACCAGAGCTGTTACTAGGGATGCCTCTATCCTCCTTTGATACTTCTCTGGCAAAGATTTTTTATCCTACATTGGTCAAATAAATCAAAGTTCAAGTTCGAGAGGGCAGGGGTATTCTTATTCCATAATCAATTAAAAAATAAATTGCTGATTTCTTAAGCTTACAAGTCAAAAACACAAAAGTTCACATCAATGGAAGGAGCTATGCCAACAAGAGAAGGTCCAAGACCATTGAAGAAGGATGCATTTCCCTCCTGCAATGTTGGTACTCACCCTGGAAGATGGATGTATAGTACAATTAGTCATCTCAATAAGGAAAACCCTTCTGGAGTGTTTATGACTACTCCTTGTCTAACTTAGCTTAAAAAGCTTAGACCAGGAGTAACACATTGGCATAATTCTTGGGGAGGCAGAGGCAACGGCAACATAAAGGTAAACAAAGATTTTCAAACTTAAGATTTCTCCACCAGTATGAACTCATTCCATGGTGACAGTAAAATGAACTTTTATTACAGATAGAATTAGACAAATATAATAAGGACAACTCATAATAGAAAGATCAAAATAAACATGGGTAGTATTGATATCCTGGGGTTTGTCAAGTTGAAGTGGTAGGTGAAAGTCCTATAAAGATTGGGGAGGGAGGGGAGGACTAACACTGACCCAAATGAATACGAAAAGGGAAGATAAAGCACCCAAACTAACCTGTCTTAAGGAAGGAATCTACGACCTCAGTGAATCTTGCCCGATTCAATGTATGCAATACAACAGATTTGACCTGGCAAAAAAACATTAACTTAATTGGTAAATTTAATCAAATTCTTAACAAAACAGAATAAAATTTTAACAATATGAAACATATGATATTTTTTTAATTAGTATAATGTTTTTTAATACATCAAACCTCTTGGTAAGAGCTAAAAACATATCCACATGAGAGTAAAGCAAATGTGGTAACCAAAGATGGATTTCTTTTTGCAATCAAGATGCTCAACCCAGTTCCAAACTTCACAATAAAAAATAATTTACTGAAATCAGCTTCAATAGGAATATATATTATGTATAAACATTTACATCATCCAACACCAACACATATTATATGTACTGTATAAACACAACCACTTATTTAACTTGACCACCACCAATGTAAAAAAATTAAACAGCCAAGCATTTGGGTCAGTGTATGGGTCAGCCAAGCATACAGCTAAGGTTTTGTTATTAAACTTGTTTTCCCTTGATCAAGCATTTTAGCTGTATGGTGTTATCCCTTTATTAGTAGCCAGAGAAAAATGAAGTTCATGCAATAACAACACATCAACATATTTTATATTTCTCTACTACATTTATTCTCGTATCTTAATAGAACAAGCACAAAAGAATCAATGATACCAATCGGAGTAATAGTAACTCAGATTACAGCAAGACCAACTCATTATCTAACTATGACCAAGATATTTTAGCAGACCAGTCTTACGAGTCAACAAGTTTGATCCATTTTAACTTATCAAGGTTTTTTTTTTAATTGATAGCAACATAAAGTAAATGGGGCTGTCAGCACAAATTTCTAGAATACCAGATCTCCAATGTTTTCTCCTCTAGCAAATGCTTTGTATATTGGCGTACGAGTTGATGTTGTTGTCACTGCAGCGCCATTCTACAAGAAAATGGAGCATAATGTAAAACTACGGTGCCAATCCCCACCAACTAGTTATATCAAGCTAAATACCGATGGTTTTTAAATCAAATCAGATCACATCCTTAAATAAAGGAGCAGCCGATATGTTATGGAATTTAGAGGGTAATTGGTTGGATGCTTCTTCGCGGAATCTTCTAGGGGTTTCTTCTGTGACGGGAGAGTTTTGGGTTATGCTTGATGGTCTCACCATGGCATGGAACCTTAATTGTAGAGATATTATTTTAGAAACGGATGCATCTTGAGTGGCTAATTGTCTTTCAGAGTCTTCCTGTGTTAGCATTCCATTGTTGCATTTGATTGAAAATTGTAGGAAACTTCTGAAAAGAGACTGGAGGGTGCAAGTTCATCATGTGTTCAGGGAAGGGAAAAAAGTTGTTGATGTTCTTGCAAAGGCAAGTGCTAATTAGGAGCCTACTTTTGTTATATTTTATTTTCCTCTTTTTTGTTAAGCCTCTTTTGTCAGATAACATGCTGAGTAGGGGTACTCCCCATTGTGTAAACCAAACTGTTAAGGCCTTTTGTTTCTTGCCTAGATGTTGTTTTGATGATGTTTTAATATAATGCAGTTGTCTTTTAAAAAAACATATAAAAGGAAATCTTATTTCTCTTTAAATTTAAATTTAAAACAAAAATAGCAAACTTTATCAAGTTCCACGAAAATGAAAAAGTGAAAGTCACAGTTTTTTTCTATTTATCTGATAGTAAACTTTATCAAGAAACATGAAAAGGAGAAAGTGAATGTCACAAATTTCTCTCTATTTCTCCAAATGCATACATTAAAAAGAAATAATATATTCTTCTTTGTAGTCGAGCAAAAAAATATTTTGATTTAATCATATAAGATATCAATAATTTGTTGGACATATAATAAAATTCCTAGAGTGATGAACTAGGCAACGAGAGAGGTTTCAACTGTTTCAAGGTTTGAGCTCAAAGTAGTCAAAAGACAATTAGACTCATTAAAATGCACATGCTAGCAAATGACTTGAAATTGGGAAAAGACCATACCAAGGAACAGAATTGAATATAAGTGTGTTAAGGTTGAGTTGCTCAGACAATTCATTCCCATTAATGGGTAGTGCAGGTGGGTAATGGTCCTAGGAATCTGCTGGTGCACATGTGCCTTTCCTATGCTGCTATGCTAGTATTAAAGATGTTATAATGGTCCTAGGTATATGATAACACACTGTTACCCTGGACATGCCTTGATGAACTCGAAATAAAAAAGTACATACTACAAAGCTAATGTCACTAATTTGCGTTATATATCTTCTAATCAGCCCTTTGCTTGCCAATTCCAAAGGTTCAATTCCTATTCGACTCATTAAGCTCTTTAAAGTTGATAGCTAAATCATGAAAGGGACATACTCTTATAGCTTAATTATCTAGCTCCTTTATTTGTAGCAGTAGCTTAATTATCTAGCTCCTTTACTTGTTTAGCCTTCGATATACTCGTATCACTGACATTGTAGGAGTATTATACCCTATACTTACTATTTAGTTTTTACATCCATGGGAAAATATAATAGAATAATCATATATAATCTCTTTGTTTTTGAGTTGGAAAGCATGAGTCAAAGTGGTTCTAGCTTTTATTACTAGCTGGTTGCTTTCTACTACTGCTTATTATAGTTGATGCTCTTTTTTTTTTTCTTTTTTTTCCAGCAGAATATTTATTTGATTTTCGGGGCTTTTGTTTTTCCTCTAGCATTGTTTTCCTGGGATATATATATATATATATGCCCGTTGTAAATAATTTAAGATAATTTCATACTTTCTTGTTTAGTGAGGTGACTTGCCATTCTGCTAAAAATATTATGCAGCCCCTTGACCAACTTTGGAATTAAAATCTTTCAATACCTAAAGATCAAAACTTGCGCCGTGTAGAACATAATCCCATCAACAAAAGAACCTCTACTCTTTGCCAAATCAATCTGTGCCTACAATATCAAAATCCTCTTTGTGTTGTTTAAGTTGGTTAGCAATTAAATTCTTGGTGGGGATCATGGATTATTTGTATGGTTAAGAACCCAACTCAAAAATAGGCCAACCCCACCACAATTCCCACATTCATCAACTACTATCACCAAAAACATTTAAACAAAGAAATACAATAAAATTAACTTCTAAATAATGGAATACCACCAAAAATGGAAAACATATAATAGAAATTCAAGCTTCAACGGAAGATCAACACATGATGACTTTAGTATAAAAACAGCTATTTTTTTTCAGGCTTCTAGAAGCCTAGTTGTTCATCTGATTGTTCCCCCTCAACAGATATAATAATATGAAATATGGCATGCGAAATAATAATAACCAACAAGGAATAGGTAATAACATAATTGGAAAGCAGGGACAACCTCCAGTAACAAAAACCTATCATTTGAGCACTCAATAAAATGAAAAGAAAAGCTAGCAGGTAAGATAAATCAAACTAAACATTCCCAAGAGTGCTCTTGCTTCATCAAATGGTGGTAATGTGGAAATTCCCAAACTGGTCTTTCAAATCACAGTGGGATATACCTAAATAACTTGAATCATTGCGAAACTTATATATATGTACTCTCTTGTCCTGAACATTAGCTAATTTTCATATTTTATCATAAAAATCTCTTTAAGACATTTTATCAAACATGTTATGTGCATGACTTACATTCCCAGATTTCATAAGCTTTTAAATATGGTTCTAACCAAAATTTTCATCCTTAATAACATGTATAACACTTAATTCATAATATCCCAACCAAGCACAACAATTTCAAAACAATAATCATTATGTATGCTTTCAATTTCTATAAACTTAACCAAATTCATGGCTTACCTCTTTATTCTGCTGAAATTTAAGCTCAGTGATAATGATTCAGTCCATTCTTTACGCCAATTATAGCTTCCCACTCACTTGTAATTCCAGATTCTTTACACAACCTCTTCTCTTAACCGAACCAAGCAATTTTTAAAAATTTATGGCTTAGCTTTGGTTCGTATGGAGTAATTCTTTACACAACCTCTTCTCTTCCCTCGCTAATTCGTTTTGCTTAGCAACCGTTGATTCGATTTAGAGTGACTGTCTACTTAGGGTGTGATTCGGCTAAGAAGATTTGGGTTTTGGCAATTTAGAGTAGCTGGTGAGAGAGATTAGAGGATTTAGGTTTTTAGGTGGGGAGACATGAGATTGAAAGGGTTAGAGAGCATAGAGAGGACTAGTAAGGACTTAGCTAGTGAGGAACACGAAACTTAAAAAATGTTATTAAAAGTAAATTTACTATTGGAAAAAAATTAATCTATTTATATATATTACAATTTATATTTAATATAATTATTTTTAAAAAATTTATTTTAATAAAATAGTGACTAATTTTATCTCTCACAAATAATATATAGCGAGTAATATTTTTTTCATTAATAATATTTTTCTTTGCAAATTTTCATCAAAAATTGGCGCTAAACATCCTTCTATCATCTCAATTTTGTGAAAGAAAAAATCTAAATTGTGAAGGATGTTTCCTTCAGAATAACTATATTGTCACTAATTTTTTTTCCTTCATTGCTCCCTCGTTAGAAAACTCCTCATGCGAATGAATGAATTCCTTCACAAATTTTCCTTCACTACATCCCTGGTTTCTTGTAGTGTGAATTTGACAGGAGTTTAATGGGGGAGCCAAACTACTTCTTGGGGCTACAAATTAAACAATCTGAGAAAGGAATGCATATCCACCAAAAAAATTACATTAAGCAGCTATTGTTTGTTTATGAATACCTCACATTTTTAGTTTATAACCCTCTTGTAATTTAATACATGGGTATTCCATACTTTTTATACACAACTTAGTTATTCAAGGTGAATTCGTAGCTCATGTTGTACTTTTGAGTGTAATGATAACTTGTATAGGTAACTTATAGCTATCGTAATAATTTATAGTTTCATTTCCGGGCACTATTAGAAACCATCGCGTTTCTTTGGAATGCCAAAACAGTCCCTTCAAGCATTTACAGCCCTTTGGCTTAGACGCCCATCTCTAATAACTTTTACCTTTTTAAAGCACCACTTTAATCCTATTGAATTGTAATTACTTTATAACTCATGTACTTGTTTCTTTAAAAATTTAGAAACTAAACTTTTTGGGTACATTATCGAACTAAACCACGAAGCCACAACTGGCCCAAACCAACTGCTTCCCACTTTTGCGGTTGTTACTCGCTGCTGCCGCTGAGCAGCAGCTCCTCACCTATGATAGAAAGATACTAGTTAAGCAATTAGAGAAATTTAACCTTGTCGACTAAGAGCTCAAAAGGACCCCCCAAGCGCTGCCCAGCAGCGTTCTGCTGCTGCCTGCTACTGCTGCAGCGCAGCAGTTCTCTCCTCGCCATAGCTACTTTGAACAATTTTAATTCCTAGCTCCTAACTCGAATCACGTCCATTTTTACATATGATAAACATGACATATAGGACTATTTAAAAAAAAATATTAGACGTTCATTCTGAATGTTACAAGCAACCCAAAACAGTGCTCAAATATAGCTTGACACACTAACTTTTGATTTTTTGTTTTAGCTTAAAATTGCATTTCGCTCTAAGTTACTTTGCCCAAACCATTTAATCATCTACATATAGTGTACATATACATTACCTTAGCCTCGGATTTGCTTAATATTTGGTTTTTAACAAAAACAGTCCATATAGGACTTTTAGCGAACATCTTATATGTGCTGTTTTGAAATGCAAATTTCATAATCATTCTTTTGTTTTCCAAACCCATTTTAGCCTCCTTATAACTCTGCACAACCAACCTATATCCCTTAGTTCTAATTCAAGTCCATAACATTCAATTGTACAGTTAAAACAATTATACACTTAGTACATAAACTAACAAGTTTACTACTTTCCTTATTTCCTTTCAAAGTTCCTCTTACAGTTGATTCCCACATAATTATAATATACCAATTTCTAGTGTTAGGTATACATAGCATCTAGTGATAACTCTGTTTTACACAACCAATTTTTAACAATTTCACACAAATTACTAATTTTTCAATGTAAACCAAAGAAAAGGAACTTACTTTTTATTGTTTGCTTGAATTGGTTGATAGCTACTCCAATTTAGTTGATCAAGTATTCCTTTACTACTATTTCGCCCAATTCGTCTTTCAACTGAAGCACAAACTTGAATTACTTAGTGATTAATCTAAGTTTGGTGGGGGTCTTAGAAACTCGGTGTAGGAATAGAAGAGAATTGGGGCTTTAGCTTGAGATCATTTATATGCTTAGGAGCTTTTGTATGCTGACAAGAGTTTTTTTTTAGAAACTTTTAAGGCTTTTAAAATCAGTAGACTTATTAGCCTCATAGCTTTGCCTCGTGTCTTCTTATTAGCTTAAATATTTAACAGCTCATGCTTGGATACATGAATCAACACAAGCTCCTCAACATCCATACATTATATTTGTAACACATATGCATCCTATACATATCGCATATACATAGACAGTGGCGAAGTCAGAAAATTATAACAGTGGGGTGAAAATTATTAGTAACTTATAAAAAAATTGGTGGGGGTTCAGGGGCAGCGCCCCCGAACTAATTTTTTTTAATACTTTATACTTTCAGGTTAGACAAATACATCCAAATATCCAATTTAATAATATTAATAAAAGGATGAAATCACAATTGATTTCTTAAAACAAAACTGAGGTTGGAGAAATTGAAGAGAGAGTAATTTCTGTTACATGCAAAGACACAAGGATGCAAGAGAGTCACAATAGAATAGAGTCGCACTCCAATCTCCACACTCATGGCTCATGGATACAAGATCTACCTCTCGAGCACTCATGAAAGGCTTTGATGGTTCACAGTTTAGCTTTTGCCTTTTGCGATTTGGCTTTACCCCTTCTCTCTCTATTTTGTGGCTGAAGTGCTGAACATATATTAATGTATGAAATTTAGGACTGAGGCTTGACCGCTTTGATATCTCTAATTAAAAAAAAATATGAGTGGGGTCAAAAATTGAGTAGGATAAATTTTTTTTTTTAAGTGATTTCAAAAATTGAGTGGGGTCAATTGATCCCACATTTTTACCATAGCTTCGCCACTGTACATACACATTTTTAATTCCCATATAATTCCATACCAACAAAATAATCAATTGTTATGATAATACATTTTTTCTTTGATAATAAAATAATTTTCCCTTATTAGATTATTCTAATATTTTCATTTATATTATCTTACTTACAATTAAAATAAGATAATATATAGGATACCATCATTTTCTTTTATTAAAATAATTTAGCTTTATAAATTATTTTAATATCTTTTAATGTATATAATAAATTTTTGTATATTCATCTATTTATTTACCTACTCTATTCAAATTTCTTTTGAACAATTTGTTCGAGACACAATAAATATATAAATATTATTATATTTACATTTATTAATAATATACACACCACATTTCACATGTACATTTATGCAAACAAATAATATCAAAATAAAATTTTATTTCATCAAATTCTTAATTTAATATTTTCTGAAATCTTGGATTGTCATATGTACATACGTTGCTTGCTCATTGGTTAAGGATTATTGATCTCATGATCATTTGTGTGGAGACACTAAAACAAGTATGTATGTGCTTATTGGAGAATAAATTTACTGAACGTTGCTCGTTAAGGAATACCTAATGGAGTTTTACTTACCTGTCAATAGGAATTCCTGAATTGATAGTAGTACAAGTAATCCTTAGACTTGAGATCATCATAATATCTTGTGTATGATGAGTTATACTTTTACATGTCCCTTAAGACCCTTAGGGTATATCAAAGGGTATGCTTAGGTATAATAAGTTATACATGGAGATAATGAATGATCAACAAATAATCTACCGCTTCTAATAAAGGAAGAGAATGTCCTATGTGATTCGATAAATGACAACCCAATAGTCCTTGGCCAATGTAGAATTAAATTAGAAAGAAGTTTCTAATTTGCATTATTAAGAGTTGTGCATTTGTGAATCGAAATACATATAATTAAATAAAATAAGACTTGACAGTAATTTCATGTCTTATATTTAATTAGGACATTGTACGGTAGAAGGATTGAATTGTACGATAACTATTTACTCGAGAGTTCTTTTATAATTAATGTTGAAATCTATATTATCTGGAAAGTCGTTGATCGCAAAGGGGGCTTACCCTTATTGTAGAATAAATGTTATTTATTTAAATGAATTAAATAGTTTTATTTATTTATTTAAATAAGATTAGAATTGTTCTAATTGATTTATCCACAACTGGTTTAATATGGAGAACCTAAAGGGTCACACCATAAAAGAAAAAATATTTATTTAATGTGACAGCCCCAAATTCGGGTCCCGAATCACCACAGATCTGGTACAATCATTCTACAACTATTGCGGAAGATATAAACATAAATTATTTATACAATACACTTTACACACTATTTTTCCAAAATCAAGTAACCTTAACTTAAACACAATTCATAAACTATCTAACATATAACATTATTATCAAACTATACTATTACAAATTAGCTGCACATTTTATCCCAAGCTGAACTTGGTATTATCTTTTTCCTGTATCCGAACGCGTTCACCTTATCTGCAATGTTTATCATGATATAGCAAGGGTGAGCATGAAAGTTGCCCAACAAGTTTAAATTTATATAAGGATATATCATGATTGAAAGAGTCTCAATAATAAAGTCGCTATAATTCAACAATATAGTTGTGAATTAAGCGCGAACAAACTTTTGTTGAAACAAGTATTAAACATGAACAAATATATCCGGACCGAATCAGTAACGGCGGTGATCACCTTTCATACCTGACTTATACATGCAATATGTACAGAGTACAATTCTACATGGCAATCAGCAATGATTAACCATAAGCATATCCGAATGAAATAACTCTTAGTAGAGTTAAGAAAAACTTGCTTGAACCGTTGATTACTGCTATGCAATTTATAACGCTTTATCTGAAGACCTAATATTAGTAATATAGATCTCCAATATTAGAATAATATCATCACAATATAATACTATTATATATATATACATAAAATAACCTAAACACATAAAGACATAACCCTATCACCATGATACACATACATAATACTTAGTATCGTGTCAAACTATTTCAAATCGACTTGAAACCGACACAATTTTATCATCCCGACAGTTTAGTCAGACAATTGACGAGTTTAAGTTCAATTAAACTCTGGCTAAACACTTAACAATATCTTAAACAATTTTCTTATCAGTCAAAATAATTTTCATAGACTTGTAATAATTTTCAGATAATTAATATCATTTATCATAATTTTCAATCACTTATATCGCTTTTTAAATGAATTAAATACCACATAATTCCTTAATCATTAATATTTATTTAATATTAAATATTAATGAAAAACATAACATAATATTATAATATAATTATAATATCACAAAATATTTTAATACTTTAAAATTATATTTATATGATTTTTAAACAATTAAATTCATTATCCAATAATTGATAATAATATTAAAATATTAATATTTTCATGAAAAAATATCAAAAGTTATGTTTTATAACTTAAAATATTTTTATAACACTTAAATCATTTTTATATGATTTTAAATCATTAATTCTATTTTTCCATAATTTAGTTTATATATTTATTAAATAAATTAATTACCATTAATAATAAATTATTAATGAAATTTATCACAAAATATTAAAAGTTATCAAAAATAACTTAAAATATTTTCTAATATCATAATATAATTTTTCATGAATTAAAACCATTTTAAAATAATTTATTTAATATTATAATAAAATAAATAAATACCTTTTATATTCCAAAAATATTAAATATTTTTGAAATATAATCAAAATAATTAAAAACTATTTTTCAGGCTCTAAATAATTTTTCATAATTTATTTTATATTTTTAATAATTAAAACTAATTATTTCAATTTATTAATTAAAATAATTAATTTTCTAATTTATCTGTCGCTAAAGGTATTTTAGGCGACACAACCGTCGCTAAATGTGTTCTTGGGATGTTCTTGAGCCTTCATGTCAGACACTAAGGTTGGAGGTTTGACCGGGTTTAATTTAGTGTTCTTTTTGATTTCTGGGTATGCTAAGACATTAATTGTGTAGTATTTATGTAATACTACAAATATATATCATCATCTAAGTCATTAAGCATCACAGTTGCAATATCCAAGCTCTCAAAGTTGCTGTCAGAGGCTTGTTTGGTTTCTGGGGTTTCCGAAACTTAGTCGATTTGAGTGACCACTTTGTGGCTCGATTTTATATACGTTGTGGTCATGTTTTATGTGATGTTAAGGTTCAGATCTATAGTCGTTATGTCAAGGTACAACAAAAAAATCACCAGATCAACTTAACAACATTACATATGTACAATCGGAGCCGATCAAAGTAGGACAGAAAGACTGTTCTTGAACATTTCTGGAAAACCCAGAAATGTTCTTGAGTAGTTTGGTCAACGGTTGTTTGACCATTAAAATCTTGGGTTCTGTTATGGATCTGTGTAACCTAGAAGCATGATTATGTAATATTCATACCAGTCTACAATCTTCAACCAACAACATGACCAAAAACATAAAAACCAACAAGATCTAGAGCCTGCAAAAACTTGTCAAACGAAAACTGGAAATTCTGGGCTGCCCAGAAAACAGTTTCGTGATCGGTCAACTAGGTTTGACCGTGCATAACTTACGATCTAGACATGCTATGACCCTGATTCAAGTTGCAGAACAAAGATCACATGACATACTATAGATTCATAACGTAAAACACCATAAACACCTAACATAGACAAATCGGGAGGCCCTGGCATTAGACTGTCAGGCCTTATTTTTCCAGACTTCCAAATTTCTAAAAACTCAAATTTCGAACATCAAAATGATATGGATCTAGGTTTCAGCAACCCAGATCATCAAATGACACCATAATACACAACTTTAACCAACAACCTACAACATCTAACAACAAATACAAAAAGTTCAAGATTTAGGGTTCTTATACCTTTGAGGCTTTGATTCTGATCCTTGAGATCTGCTTTTACAAGTCAAGTAAAAAGGCGATACTAGCTTATATATCATATCTCACTTTCTTACTCTACATTTCGAAAATCTTGGAGAGAGAAAGTCTTGGAGAAAATGAGAATGAAAGTGGTCCTTTCTCTCTCTTTAATCCAATTATTTTGATACAATGTATCTATATGATGTAAGGGGCTGAGATTGCTAGGATTATTAAGTCAAGGAGTGGTTAGAGTTGTTCAACAACTCAATATATAACAATATTTGCAAGCCACCTATTAAAGAATGTGTCAAAAGGGCATAATTGTCATTTCCCACACAATTTTAATTCTAAAATGGTCATTTTATGCAACCCTTAGGGTTTGACCCTTAGGGTTTAGCCCTTAGGGTTAAAACCTAAGGTTTCCATAATTCACTTTTCTAGGGTTTCCAAATTAGGTTTTCAAAAATAGAAAATTAACATTTATAAATTATAATTAGAATTCTCTAATTATATAAAGATTTTCTAATCATCAAATTCAATCTTGCTAATTAGGATTATTATTCCATAATTAATATTACTAATTTAGCAATTAAATCCACAACTGTACATTAGGGTTTCCGACGGAACATTTAGGGTTCAAATATTTGAAATTAGGGTTTGCTAATTAATTAAACTTTACCCTAATTAATATTATAATTAATAGCACTTAAGCATTATAATTATCCTTTAAGTTCCCAGATTAGGGTTTTTAATTCCCAGAATCTGAAATTAGGGTTTTCAGATCTGGTATGAGGGTTTTCTAAAAATCAATTAGGGTTTCCAATGAATCATTAGGGTTTTCCCTAATTAAGTTATAATTAATAACGTTTAAACCTTATACCCGCATTTGCATTCCCAATCTAGGGTTTTAAATTTCCGAATTAGGGTTTTAGACTCCCGGAACTGAAGTTAGGGTTTCAGAATCGGTTTCTAGGGTTTGTTATATATTGCTAGAGTTTTCTAACTGAATGTTGACGTTCTTAATATACGATTAGGATTTGACACAGATATAATTTATCTGGTCAACCCTTGACCCTTAACCGCATTCTGAACACATATACAACCATATACACAAAACATAAACACATATACACTTAATCCTGAATAATTCACCAAAATCCTTCACAGAATTTTGAAATCCTCAAAATTCATTCTCAAAAATATCAAACACATACACTTATTTTCTGTCTAGGTCTATTATTTGACCTTAAATCCATCATTTAAAATTTTAATAAATTTGGCTAATTTCTCGGGTTGTCACATTCTCCCCTTCTTCTAAGAATTTCGTCCTCGAAATTCACCTTACACCTTACACCATACTGCTTACACCATTCACACATATCATCACATGCTACCCAATACACCACTCACAAGAGTAAAAGTTTTCAAATTGTTCTGAGGGGTCATATAGACCATGAACACATAGTTTTAACGGTATTCATACCGCAAAACAATACATTACTTGGTATGTTTACAATCACAAAGAAGGTAAACTACCATTGCTAGTACTTTAGGTGATTAGCCTATCGTACTCTTACGTCATGCATAACGTATTAATACTCCATTCACACACAACTATACCTAGTTCGTCAAACCACACTTATGAGTTCATAAACTTGCCACAATCATATAAGTTTAAGAACTTACCCTAGTCAGACCTTTGGCGTCCATTCGCTGAGGGGTTCATAAATATTTCATATAACTATGAGTCAAGAATGTCACATAAGTATAAGTTTTAAGAACTCGTACTTAACCCTATATTCTCTACCTATGACCTGTCTATCTGTTATACACATGAGAAAGGAATCACCCTCTTAACATGCATATAGCATATAACGCGACACAAACATTTCAATGATTATCAGTGCCAGAAACAAAGTAGTTGTTACACCAATTACAATTCCCTACCCATACAAGGAATCATACAACTGAGCTGCCGACATGAGTCCTCAATTGAAATCCCCACATAATCTTAACCCCCTTCTCAATACGAATTTCATTTAATCCGTATTCATAATCCTTTCTTGAATCTGTACCAATTTATAAGATAACCGCCCCACAAAGATCTCTTATCAGAAACTTTTCAATCATCCACTTGATCCTTCTCCACATTATAACCTTATCAGATCACGGGGTGATCTTATCGTATATATTACGATTCATTTTTATATCTTGATCGTTTTGTTTTACAATCTCCTATCCCTGTACTTTTAGTCTTTTAGACTCGATCTACTCATCACTACTGTTCAACTTTATGATCAGAGTTAGTGAACTCTAAATCTTTACAACTCGCCGATATTCGTCTTTGAATCTTACCGACACACTAACTCGATTTGAGTTAGTACTTAATCCTAATCACTGCGGTTATTAGTCTCAGGTATTCCTACCTAAGGTTCATAACCAATAGCTTTGATACTAACTGTGACAGCCCTAAATCCGGGTCCCGAATCACCACGGATCTGGTACAATCATTCTACAACTATTGCGGAAGATATAAACATAAATTATTTATACAATACACTTTACACACTATTTTTCCAAAATCAAGTAACCTTAACTTAAACACAATTCATAAACTATCTAACATATAACATTATTATCAAACTATACTATTACAAATTAGCTGCACATTTTATCCCAAGCTAAACTTGGTATTATCCTTTTCTTGTATCCGAACGCATTCACCTTATTTGCAATGTTTATCATGATATAGCAAGGGTGAGCATGAAAGTTGCCCATCAAGTTTAAATTTATATAAGGATATATCATGATTGAAAGAGTCTGAATAATAAGCTGGCTATAATTCCACAATATAGTTGTGAATTAGAACGAACAAACTTTTAACTGAACAAGTATTAAACATGAACAAATATATCTGGACCGAACGGTAATGAAGTTGATCAGCCTTTCATACCTGACTTATACATGCAATATGTATAGAGTACAATTCTACATGGCAATCAGCAATGATTAACCATAAGCATATCTGAATGAAATAACTCTTAGTAGAGTTAAGAAAAACTTGCTTGAACCGTTGATTACTGCTACGCAATTTATAACGCTTTATCTGAAGACCTAATATTAGTAATATAGATCTCCAATATTAGAATAATATCATCACAATATAATACTATTATATATATATACATAAAATAACCTAAACACATAGCACATAACCCTATCAGTCTACAATACACATAATACTTAGTATCAGGTCAAACTATTTCAGTCTGACTTGAAACCGACACAATTTTATCATCCCGACAGTTTAGTCAGACAATTGACGAGTTTAAGTTCAATTAAACTCTGGCTAAACACTTAACAATATCTTAAACAATTTTCTTATCAGCCAAAATAATTTTCATAGACTTGTAATAATTTTCAGATAATTAATATCATTTATCATAATTTTTTAATCACTTATATCGTATTTAAATGAATTAAATACCACATAATTCCTTAATCATTAATATTTATTTAATATTAAATATTAATGAAAAACATAACATAATATTATAATATAATTATAATATCACAAAGTATTTTTAATACTTTAAAATCATATTTATATGATTTTTAAACAATTAAATTCATTATCCAATAATTGATAATAATATTAAAATATTAATATTTTCATGAAAAAATATCAAAAGTTATGTTTTATAACTTAAAATATTTTTATAACACTTAAATCATTTTTATATGATTTTAAATCATTAATTCTATTTTTCCATAATTTATTTTATATATTTATTAAATAAATTAATTACCATTAATAATAAATTATTAATGAAATTTATCACAAAATATTAAAAGTTATCAAAAATAACTTAAAATATTTTCTAATATCATAATATAATTTTTCATGAATTAAAACCATTTTAAAATAATTTATTTAATATTATAATAAAATAAATAAATACCTTTTATATTCCAAAATATTAAATATTTTTGAAATATAATCAAAATAATTAAAAACTATTTTTCGTGCTCTAAATAATTTTTCATAATTTATTTTATATTTTTAATAATTAAAACTAATTATTTCAATTTATTAATTAAAATAATTAATTTTCTAATTTATCTGTCGCTAAAGGTATTTTAGGCGACACAACCGTCGCTAAATGTGTTCTTGGGATGTTCTTGAGCCTTCATGTATGGAACCTTAAGGTTGGAGGTTTGGCCGGGTTTAATTTAGTGTTCTTTTGATTTACGGGTATCTTAAGACATTAATTGTGTAGTATTTATGTAATACTACAAATATATATCATCATCTAAGTCATTAAGCATCACAGTTGCAATATCCAAGCTCTCAAAGTTGCTGTCAGAGGCTTGTTTGGTTTTCTGGGTTTCCCAGAAACTTAGTCAGTTTTGAGTGACCACTTTGTGGCTCGATTTTATATACGTTGTGGTCATGTTTTATGTGATGTTAAGGTTCAGATCTATAGTCGTTATGTCAAGGTACAACAAAAAAATCACCAGATCAACTTAACAACATTACATATGTACAATCGGAGCCGATCAAAGTAGGACAGAAAGACTGTTCTTGAACATTTCTGGAAAACCCAGAAATGTTCTTGAGTAGTTTGGTCAACGGTTGTTTGACCATTAAAATCTTGGGTTCTGTTATGGATCTGTGTAACCTAGAAGCATGATTATGTAATATTCATACCAGTCTACAATCTTCAACCAACAACATGACCAAAAACATAAAAACCAACAAGATCTAGAGCTCCAAGAAAAACTTGTCGAATTTAAAATCGAAATTCAAATTTGCCCGAAAATAGCGTGATCGGTCAACTAGGTTTGACCGCATAACTTACTGATCTAGACATGCTACTGTGACCTCGATTCAAGTTGCGAACAAAGATCACATGACATACTATAGATTCATAACGTAAAACACCATAAACACCTAACATAGACAAATCGGGAGGCCCTGGCATTAGACTGTCAGGCCTTATTTTTCCAGACTTCCAAATTTCTAAAAACTCAAATTTCGAACATCAAAATGATATGGATCTAGGTTTCAGCAACCCAGATCATCAAATGACACCATAATACACAACTTTAACCAACAACCTACAACATCTAACAACAAATACAAAAAGTTCAAGATTTAGGGTTCTTATACCTTTGAGGCTTTGATTCTGATCCTTGAGATCTGTTTCTGGTCAAGTAAAAGACTGATACTAGCTTATATATCATATCTCACTTTCTCACTCTACATTTCAAAAATCTTGGAGAGAGAAAGTCTTGGAGAAAATGAGAATGAAAGTGGTCCTTTCTCTCTCTTTAATCCAATTATTTTGATACAATGTATCTATATGATGTAAGGGGCTGAGATTGCTAGGATTATTAAGTCAAGGAGTGGTTAGAGTTGTTCAACAACTCAATATATAACAATATTTGCAAGCCACCTATTAAAGAATGTGTCAAAAGGGCATAATGGTCATTTCCCACACAATTTTAATTCTAAAATGGTCATTTTATGCAACCCTTAGGGTTTGACCCTTAGGGTTTAGCCCTTAGGGTTAAAACCTAAGGTTTCCATAATTCACTTTTCTAGGGTTTCCAAATTAGGTTTTCAAAAATAGAAAATTAACATTTATAAATTATAATTAGAATTCTCTAATTATATAAAGATTTTCTAATCATCAAATTCAATCTTGCTAATTAGGATTATTATTCCATAATTAATATTACTAATTTAGCAATTAAATCCACAACTGTACATTAGGGTTTCCGACGGAACATTTAGGGTTCAAATATTTGAAATTAGGGTTTGCTAATTAATTAAACTTTACCCTAATTAATATTATAATTAATAGCACTTAAGCATTATAATTATCCTTTAAGTTCCCAGATTAGGGTTTTCAATTCCCGAATCAAAATTAGGGTTTTCGAGATCTGGTATGAGGGTTTTCTAAAAATCAATTAGGGTTTCAATGAATCATTAGGTTTTCCCTAATTAAGTTATAATTAATAACGTTTAAACCTTATACCCGCATTTGCATTCCCAATCTAGGGTTTTAAATTTCTGAATTAGGGTTTTAGACTCCCGAAACTGAAGTTAGGGTTTCAGAATCGGTTTCTAGGGTTTGTTATCCATTGCTAGGGTTTTCTAACTGAACGTTGACGTTCTTAATATACGATTAGGATTTGACACATATATAATTTATCTGGTCAACCCTTGACCCTTAACCGCATTCTGAACACATATACAACCATATACACAAAACATAAACACATATACACTTAATCCTGAATAATTCACCAAAATCCTTCACAGAATTTTGAAATCCTCAAAATTCATTCTCAAAAATATCAAACACATACACTTATTTTCAGTCTAGGTCTATTATTTGACCTTAAATCCATCATTTAAAAATTTTATAAATTTGGCTAATTTCTCGGGTTGTCACATTCACCCCTTCTTCTAAGAATTTCGTCCCCGAAATTCACCTTACACCTTACACCAAACTGCTTACACCATTCACACATATCATCACATGTTACCCAATACACCACTCAAAAGAGTAAAAGTTTTCAAATTGTTCTGAGGGGTCATATAGACCATGAACACATAGTTTTAACGGTATTCATACCGCAAAACTATACATTACTTGTAAGACCCCAAATAATTAATAAATGAAATTTAATTTCCTCTATTTATTATTTTGAAATAGTAAGGATTGATGTGATTAATGTGGATAGTTATGGGTAAAATACGCAAATATTTCAAAATAAGCAAGTGGTTATAAAATATTCATTGTTGTCGGAGAATATTCGTTTGATCGTGGAATATTCGTCTCATTCGGAAATATTCGTATAACTGGCACGACCATGTGTGGGCCCCATAACGGAAAAAGCAATTGGAGGAAGAAAACGACAAATATAAGTTGTTTAAAAATAACTACAGTGTTTATTACTGATTTACACCTTTGTTGGAATACCCGTTGGTTAAAAACACACGATGTCTGCGTTGTTGCACAAGAAGATGCTTTGCAGATTGCACCAATTATTGACTCTTACGTAAGAAGGCACTACTCAATAATGGTTACGATAATTACTTATTCAAAGATTTTATTTTATTGGTTCAATAATTGTTGCGTTGATATTTTATATTCATTGTTGTTTCAATAATTGTCATTACACAAGATTTTTTCATTATCGAAGCAATAATTCATATTATCTGAATAATATTATTAGATAACATTATTGGTAATGTCTAGAAAGTTACATCTAAGGAGAGGTTTGGTCACCTAATTGCTTGCCCAAAGAAGGAGAAATTCTTATTGAAAGCCCCTGCTCTTTCCCTGAACCTGCACAGTTGTCAATATTGTGATTACAGAATATTATTTGTGAATAATTAATTATTGATTCATATGATGAGAAAAATATTAATTTTATGTGGATATAGATGGAGAAAATTTTTAATGTGACAATTGTTGAAAATTAATATTTTATCTTTTTCGATAAAATAATTCATTTAAATATATATATATTATTATATTTTAATAATATAATAATGGTGATATTTTTACAACGAATGTGGGATATATGATTATACGAGGAGGAAGAGTATTTTTGTTGCAATAAATGTTTAAAACATGTTAAACATGTCGATGGACCCCATTTATTGATTTGAAATTTGATTATAAATTCTAAAATCGCTTGGTTTGTGGATTTCTTACCAATTTACTTTTGGAATTTGGAAAAATTTCTTCCGCAAAGTTGTAGAGAATTGAATTTCCTATAAAAACTCTTGAGATTCAATTTTCCGACAAAAAGGCTATTTATTGTGAATTATTAAAGTTAGGAGTTAAAATAATTGATTTTTGAAGTTTTAATTATTTTTATTATGAAAAACGTTTTTGTCATTAAAGGTGGGGCTTGCATGTGATGAAAATGCTGAATTTCAGATCTTAGAAAGTGTGCGTAGGAAAATTTAATATATATTAATATTTTAATTAAATTTTACGCTTTGGTGTTACAAGCATTTTCCTATAAATAGGGTCTTAGGTTAAAATTGAAAATTACACCGAAAATGAAGTTTTCTCTCTATATTATCGGCGTATTCTTGTGAGTATTTTGAGTATACTTTGAGTATTGCTATACTGATTGAGTTCAAGTTATAGCTTATATCCGAGATTCCAAAGAAATCTTGTCTTTCGAGGTAATGGATATTATTTTTTCGTAATGATATTATTTCTTCAATATCATTATCTTTGAAATATTGATCTGAAGTTTTATCAAATTTGGAACTTTTAGTGACGGGTTACTATTCACGATACTCGGCCTATTCACGTATACGACAATATTCACGAATCACGGCACTATTCATCGAAAATGAAAATTTTTCTTTTAGTCCAAAATATCTATTACGGATACTAGGTTTGATTGTATCCATGTTTTGATCATTCTTGAATTTTTCACCACTATGATTATTTTGAGGTATTTTTGGACGTGGATAAAACAAAGTACGAATCCTTAATCCTTAATCCTTGTCATTTTGTTTCACTGGATTCGTTTCTTTAAAAATATTTTTCATCATCCTCAGTCTTAAATGATGATATTATTGAATATCTTTGGCCTGTAGTGCAAAGATGAATGATTTATGATGAATATCTTTGGCCTGTAGTGCAAAGATGAATGATTTCTGATGAATATCTTTGGCCCGTAGTGCAAAGATGAACAGGTGTTTAGATGAACATGACCAACTGGTGAATGTCCTTGGCCTGTAGTGCAAGGATGAATATTTGATCCCAGATATATATTGATTGATGTTACAGGATAAAAAAATAGACGATGAACTTTAAAATTCATACATAGAAGATAGTAGTTTGCATTCTCTACTTAACTCTTCTAATGAATTATTATTTCACTGCGAATATTGATTTAAAACTTGTTGTCTATTGTATTCTATTATATTTTTCCCTGTTGAAGACTAAAGATAATTTTGTTGTATATTAGCTTAGTCATAATATTCTTTACTGGGCTAGTCGAGCTCACCCTTTTCCTTTTTGTTCCATTTTTCTTCTCAGGAGGCGAGAATATAGCGAGTACGAGTTGGGGTATGGAATGAAGGTTCTAGGGAGAGTTGTTTAGTAGTCCTCACCATTGTTGTAAAATAATGTATCAATAATTATGATGAGGATTTATTTGTATGTGGATATTGTCTAGATGACAATATCTGTATTTAAACTCACAGTTTTACTATTGTTATAATAAAGTTGTAGTTGTTTCTGTACCGTGTATTAACAACTCAGAATGGGTGATGTAGACCTATTTTGGGGGTGTCACATTACTTGGTATGTTTACAATCACAAAGAAGGTAAACTACCGTTTCTAGTACTTTAGGTGTTTAGCCTATCGTACTCTTACGTCATGCATAACATATTAATCATGTCTAGCGAATATTTAGGCTACCCAATTGGATTATTTTATCCAAAAACATAGTTCACCTCAGTCTTATCATATGATTCCGCACCAAAACAATTTGGTTCGGGAAATTTCTTTCAATGAACACTTAGAGTTTTCATAAACATTAGTCTAGCTGAATCGAATAGCATAGACTCATATCAGTAATTCAATTCAATCGAGTTATTTAGGTGTAGCCAAACCCCGTTGGCAAATTAAAATTTTGAAAACATTTTCGAGAATGACGTCATGATGCCGTACTGTATTAACAGTCTGTTTGAGGATGTCGTCATCGTATGACTTTGTCATAACACATCATACAATAGTGGAATAGCGATTTTAGATCAAATTCACACTAAGTATTCCTGTATTTATAAGTCCAGCACCTTTTTATCATCTTTGCACCAGGTTACATGGTACATGAGTGATAAATAAAATAACTTTTGATATTTCAAATCATCTTTGTCTAGCTGAAACAAGTAGCATAGACTATACTTTAAACCGTTTCAAAAATAATTATGAGTCTACATATTTTTTTTTTCAAAGCACGCACCTAGTGTGTATTTTGCTTGATGTCAAAATTTTGAAATCTAGCATAGCTAGGAGTTTTGAAAAACTTAAGTCTCCACTAAAAATCATTTGCTTAACAATCTATCTATTCCTATTATCCTCAATACTCCATTCACACACAACAATACCCAGTTCGTCAAACCACACTTATGAGTTCATAAACTTGCCACAATCATATAAGTTTAAGAACTTACCCTAGTCAGACCTTTGGCGTCCATTCGCTGAGGGGTTCATAAATATTTTATATAACTATGAGTCAAGAATGTCACATAAGTATGAGTTTTAAGAACTCGTACTTAACCCTATATTCTCTACCTATGACCTATCTATCTGTTATACACATGAAAAAGGAATCACCCTCTTAACATGCATATAGCATATAGCGCGACACAAACATTTCAATGATTATCAGTTCCAGAAACTAAGTAGTTGTTATACCAAGTACAATTCCCCGCCCATACAAGGAATCATACAACTCAGCTGCCGACATGAGTCCTCAATTGAAATCCCCACATAATCTTAACCCCCTTCTCAATACGAATTTCATTTAATCCGTGTTCATAATCCTTTCTTAAATCTGTACCAATTTACAGTACAACTGCCCCATAGCATCTTGCTATAAACTTTTCAATCATCCACTTGATCCTTCCGCACATTATATCCTTATCAGATCACGGGGTGATCTTATCGTATATATTACGATTCATTTTTATATCTTGATCGTTTTGTTTTACGATCTCCTATCCCTGTACTTTTAGTCTTTTAGACTCGATCTACTCATCACTACTGTTCAACTTTATGATCAGAGTTAGGGAACTCTGAATCTTTACAACTCGCCGATATTCGTCTTTGAATCTTACCGACACACTAACTCGATTTGAGTTAGTACTTAATCCTAATCACTGCGGTTATTAGTCTCAGGTATTCCTACCTAAGGTTCATAACCAATAGCTTTGATACTAACTGTGACAGCCCCAAATCTGGGTCCCGAATCACCACGGATCTGGTACAATCATTCTACAACTATTGCGGAAGATATAAACATAAATTATTTATACAATATACTTTACACACTATTTCCCCAAAATCGAGTAACCTTAACTTAAACACAATTCATAAACTATCTAACATATAACATTATTATCAAACTATACTATTACAAATTAGCTGCACATTTTATCCCAATATAAACTTGGTATTATCCTTTTCCTGTATCCGAACGCATTCACCTTATCTGCAATGTTTATCATGATATAGCAAGGGTGAGCATGAAAGTTGCCCATCAAGTTTAAATTTATATAAGGATATATCATGATTGAAAGAGTCTGAATAATAAGCTGGCTATAATTCCACAATATAGTTGTGAATTAGAACGAACAAACTTTTAACTGAACAAGTATTAAACATGAACAAATATATCTGGACCGAACGGTAATGAAGATGATCAGCTTTTCATACCTGACTTATACATGCAATATGTATAGAGTACAATTCTACATGGCAATCAGCAATTATTAACCATAAGCATATCCGAATGAAATAACTCTTAGTAGAGTTAAGAAAAACTTGCTTGAACCGTTGATTACTGCTACGCAATTTATAACGCTTTATCTGAAGACCTAATATTAGTAATATAGATCTCCAATATTAGAATAGTATCATCACAATATAATACTATTATATATATATATATATATATATATATATATATACATAAAATAACCTAAACACATAAAGACATAACCTTATCGATCACCGCAATACACATAATACTTAGTATCAGGTCAAACTATTTCAGTCTGACTTGAAACCGACACAATTTTATCATCCCGACGGTTTAGTTAGACAATTGACGAGTTTAAGTTCAATTAAACTCTGGCTAAACACTTAACAATATCTTACACAATTTTCTTATCAGTCAAAATAATTTTCATAGACTTGTAATAATTTTCAGATAATTAATATCATTTATCATAATTTTTCAATCACTTATATCGTTTTTAAATGAATTAAATACCACATAATTCCTTAATCATTAATATTTATTTAATATTAAATATTAATAAAAAACATAACATAATATTATAATATAATTATAATATCACAAAGTATTTTTAATATTTTAAAATTATATTTATATGATTTTAAAACAATTAAATTCATTATCCAATATTTGGTAATAATATTAAAATATTAATATTTTCATGAAAAAAATATCAAAAGTTATGTTTTATAACTTAAAATATTTTTATAACACTTAAATTATTTTTATATGATTTTAAATCATTAATTCTATTTTTCCATAATTTATTTTATATATTTATTAAATAAATTAATTACCATTAATAATAAATTATTAATGAAATTTATCACAAAATATTAATAGTTATCAAAAATAACTTAAAATATTTTCTAATATCATAATATAATTTTTCATGAATTAAAACCATTTTAAATAATTTATTTAATATTATAATAAAATAAATAAATACCTTTTATATTCCAAAAATATTAAATATTTTTGAAATATAATCAAAATAATTAAAAACTATTTTTCAGGCTCTAAATAATTTTTCATAATTTATTTTATATTTTTAATAATTAAAAACTAATTATTTTAATTTATTAATTAAAATAATTAATTTTCTAATTTATCTGTCGCTAAAGGTATTTTAGGTGACACAACCGTCGCTAAATGTGTTTTGGGATGTTCTTGAGCCTTCATGTCAGACACTAAGGTTGGAGGTTTGACCGGGTTTAATTTAGTGTTCTTTTTGATTTTTGGGTATGCTAAGACATTAATTGTGTAGTATTTATGTAATACTACAAATATATATCATCATCTAAGTCATTAAGCATCACAGTTGCAATATCTAAGCTCTCAAAGTTGCTGTCAGAGGCTTGTTGGGTTTTCTGGGTTTCCCAGAAACTTAGTCAGTTTTGAGTGACCACTTTGTGGCTCGATTTTATATACGTTGTGGTCATGTTTTATGTGATGTTAAGGTTTAGATCTATAGTCGTTATGTCAAGGTACAACAAAAAAATCACCAGATCAACTTAACAACATCACATATGTACAATCGAGCCAACCAAAGTAGGATGAAAGATCAGCTTGAACATTTCGAAAACCCGAAATGTTCTTGAGTAATTTATTAATCAACGGTTGTTTGACCATTAAAATCTTAGGTTACTCATATGGATCCGTGTAACCTAGAAGCATGATTATGTAGTATTCATACCACCTACAATCTTCAACCAACAACATGACCAAAAACATAAAACCAACAAGATCTAGAGCTGCAAAAATTGTCGATTTAAAATCGAAAATTTGGCCGCCGAAAACAGTTTCGTGATCGGTCAACTAGGTTTGACCGTGCATAACTTACGATCTAGACATGCTATGACCCTGATTCAAGTTGTAGAACAAAGATCACATGACATACTATAGATTCATAACGTAAAACACCATAAACACCTAACATAGACAAATCGGGAGGCCCTGACATTAGGCTGTCAGGCCTTATTTTTCCAGACTTCCCGATTTCTAAAAACTCAAATTTTGAACATCAAAATGATATGGATCTAGGTTTCAGCAACCCAGATCATCAAATGACACCATAATACACAACTTTAACCAACAACCTACAACATCTAACAACAAATACAAAAATTTCAAGATTTAGGGTTCTTATACCTTTGAGGCTTTGATTCTGATTCTGATCCTTGAGATCTGTTTTTGGTCAAGTAAAAGACTGATACTAGCTTATATATCATATCTCACTTTCTCACTCTACATTTCGAAAATCTTGGAGAGAGAAAGTCTTGGAGAAAATGAGAATGAAAGTGGTCCTTTCTCTCTCTTTAATCCAATTATTTTGATACAATGTATCTATATGATGTAAGAAATTTGAGATTCTTTGGGGATTATTAAGTCAAGGAGTGGTTAGAGTTGTTCAACAACTCAATATATAACAATATTTGCAAGTCACCTATTAAAGAATGTGTCAAAAGGGCATAATGGTCATTTTTCACACAATTTTAATTCTAAAATGGTCATTTGATGCAACCCTTAGGGTTTGACCCTTACGGTTAAAACCTAAGGTTTCCATAATTCACTTTTCTAGGGTTTCCAAATTAGGTTTTCAAAAATAGAAAATTAACATTTATAAATTATAATTAGAATTCTCTAATTATACAAAAATTTTCTAATCATCAAATTCAATCTTGCTAATTAGGATTATTATTGCCTAATTAATATTACTAATTTAGTAATTAAATCCACAGGGTTTCTGACAAAACATTTAGGGTTCAAATATTTGAAATTAGGGTTTGCTAATTAATTAAACTTTACCCTAATTAATATTATAATTAATAACACTTGAGCATTATAATTATCCTTTAAGTTCCTAGATTAGGGTTTTTAATTTCCAGAATCTGAAATTAGGGTTTTCAGATCTGGTATGAGGGTTTTCTAAAATTAATTAGGATTTCCAATGAATCATTAGGGTCTTCCCTAATTAAGTTATAATTAATAACATTTAAACCTTATACCCGCATTTGTATTCCCAATCTAGGGTTTTAAATTTCCGAATTAGGGTTTCAGACTCCCGAAACTTAAATTAGGATTTCAGAATCGGTTTCTAGGGTTTGTTATCCATTGCTAGGGTTTTCTAACTGAACGTTGACGTTCTTAATATACGATTAGGAGTTGACATAGATATAATTTATCTGGTCAACCCTTGACCCTTAACCACATTCTGAACACATATACAACTATATACACAGAACATAAACACATATACACTTAATCCTGAATAATTCACCAAAATCCTTCACAGAATTTTGAAATTCTCAAAATTCCTTCTCAAAAATATCAAACGATACACACTATTTTTTTACTGCTCAGTTCATTATTTGACCTTAAATCCATCATTTAAAATTTTAATAAATTGTCTAATTTCTCGGATTGTCACATTTAAGAAGTAAATGACATAATCGTAATAATAAGTTAAGTGTATTTAATTTAATCTATGGTGATAGAATAAATTAAATAGCTTAATATTTATTATTTAATATTTTAAAATATTAAATATAAATTAATAAGTGGAGTCTTATTATTGTTACTATTATTATTATTATTTAATTTCTGAAGGAGTTTGGGAATTAATTAATAAAAGTACTCTCATGAATTCCTAATTGGATGAGGAACCTAATTAATTAAATGAGTTTAATTAATTAAAATAAAACCCTATTCATAAATTATTTAGGAGGGTTGCCTACATCTATAAATAAGAGGAGTATTATTTTTATTTAGGGTTAAAGATACTTCCAAGAGTTGGGAGAGTACTGACATATTCTATAGAAATAGAACTAGGGTTTTGTCAAACACCCATCTTCTTGAATATTTGTTCTTCCTTGGTGGATCACCTCTAGAGGCCAAACACTTTGGTGGTTTACATTAATCAAAGGAAGGAATCCAATCCGGTGAATTCAAGGAGAACGTGAAAGGAATTGGAGGTGAATTCGTACACGAGGAAGCTCGTTTCTACAAGTGTATGAATTTGATCTCCATCTCTTTTCTAATGATTGATAATTGAGCACAAAACATGATAATGGTGATGGTTTGTATGAAAACCTTAAATTCCTATTTTATCGTACTTCCGCACCTTTTATGTAATTTGATTGCATGATTGCGCTATATACAAATCTAACAATGGTATAAGAGCCTAAGTCTTGATGATTCCATATATGTATGGTATGCGATTGGATTGAATTTTTTGATTCGCTATTCACAAGATCTACTGCTACCTCTAGCTCATTTTGGAGCGCAATGTTCTTTGTGATTTAATTGAATTTTTAAGAAATTATTAAAATAAGAATTGAATTAAATAAAATTATTATGTGATATTTGATTTTATAAATAGAATTGTGCTACTCGATGGGATAATAATAAATATATTATTATATGTAAATAAAATTGTTGAAAATAATTTATAGAAAAAAAAAGAACTTAACAAATATATTATTATATATTTTGATTAAAGAAAAATTGTGAAAAACAATTTATTTAGAAGAAAAGGAATGAGCACATATTAAAATGATTTAAATATTTATTTTAATATGGTGAGATTAGAATATTAAATTTAAGTAATACAAAATATTTTGTATGCATTGAAAAGAATGTATTAAAATAAATTATGAGAATAAATAATTTTAATATAAAATAAATTTATTAAATTAAATAAATTATTTTATTTAATGCATAATTTTATTTTTTAAGAATTTTTTTGATATTATATAATATTTAATATGAATAATTTTCGGCAAAACTAAGTATTATTTCACTATAATTGACAGTTTTTACTTATTACACCACTGAACTTTTAATTTTTGAAATTATCTCATTAAACTAATTAAAAAATTAAAATTAGACCATTCTGTTAAAAAAAAAGAAAAAAAGAAAGGTCGTTAACTTATTCACGCGTGGCATTAAAAAGAAAAGATAAAAGTAAGAACCAATGACATGCTCAATTTGATTAAACAAAAATAAATATAAAATAAAAAACAAACATAAATTTCAACAATCTCATCCATCGATCTTCTTCTTCTCCCCCTACCTTCACCGTTCTCACCTCCATGAACACCATCACCTTCGACTACCATCATCGATCATCTACAATATAAAAGTTATTTTGCCTCTAACACCGATCAACCACCAACTAGCTACCAGCTAACTGTTAGTATAAAAGTCGTTCCACCAAAGTCACATAACTGCCCAAAACGCAAGTGTAATTACATTGAATCTTCAACAAAAATCAAAAGTTGATTTCAAATCCCCCATGAATATATCCTCCAAAACTTGATTTCACTATTTCTGAAAAAACTCGTGAAATTATTTTTACAATTACAAAACTCACTTTTGATTTTGGTCTATAAACAGAGGAGAGAAAATTATTGGTGATAGGTGATGAGATGTCCATGGGAGCATGATGAAAGACAGTGAGGAACTCAAAGGTTTAGAAAGAGAGTTTTTTGCTTAGAGAGAGTAACATGGAAGAACAAGATGAAAATGAAAGGCCTCAATCTTGTCCAAGTATAGAGATTCAATAATCCCAAAATTATTTTTAAAGGACTAAGTTCATCTTCGGATCTTGTCGGCGGAGGACAGTCGGCGGCAGGTTTATAAATGGGAGTAAGAAAATAGTGGTGTTGTTGGAATTGTGGGGGAGAACAGTCGGCGAAGGGCGGAGGAGAAGAAAGGAAATACTTCCTTTGTAGCGACACAAAGAGATCAGAAGGGAAGGAAAAAAGGAAAAAAAGGAAACAAGGAAAAAAGGAAAAAGGAAAGAGGAAAAAAAAGAAAAAAAGGGAAAGAAAATAGAAAAATTATTTTGAATGACATGTCACTCTTTTTAATTATTCTTTTGGCCACTTTATTATTTTCACATTTTTATCTTTTCTTTTTAATGCCACACGTGAATTAAATAAAATTGTCATTCATTTTTTTTAACAGAATGATTCAATTTTAATTTTTTGATTAATTTAATAAAGTAATTTCAAAAATTAAAAATTTAATAATGTAATAAATAAAAATTGCCAACTATAATGGGATAATCTTTAATTTTGCCAATAATTTTCTATGCGATAAGTACGAACGGTATATTAAACCTTTTGAAATAAATCAAGCATGAGTTGTAAAAGGGCAGTCTTGCCAAGTTTTGGAATGCTGAGTTTCATGGGAAGCAGGAGGTGGCATGAGATAAGTACATTAAACCTCCACTAATAGATCATAAGCTGGAGGTGTCAAGCTCTAAATTAATATTGGGATTTTCATTCTAAGTATGAGCTGTGTAATATTTATGCTAGTATAATAAAAACTAAGCAATTACTAGGTAAAGCAAGGCTAGGTAGTTGGGAAAAAAAACTAAGAATAGTTTTTTTTTTACCCTGTTTGCTCCGTTCCATATCTTCGTTCTCTTTCTATTATCAAACTTCCATTACTTCCTCTTGAGTTTCGGCTAAAGCAAAGGAAGAGAGCCAAGAAGTAAGCTTGTAAACTGGGGTGGGAATGGAATTCAAATAGCTGTAGTAGCAAAAAGGGAGTGTATAAGTTGATCATTAAAGTAAATTTCAGCGAACTATAATTGGTGCAAGGTAACAACAATGATCATAATTATTTTGTTTAGAAAATTGTAAAGTTATTGCTTATGTTTCATTATTGTTATACTTGGTTTGTGATTGGGATGTGAATTAGTTTAAGGAGGTTTATGCAGGACATATGGAGTGATAAGGTTTGAAAGTTTTAGTTAAATTCATGTATGAGATTTGTTTTAAAAAGGGACGCACATAAAGTGTTTGTAAAATAGTCTCTTAGAGGCTGTCATGCATTAAAAAAAATTTGATTAAGGTTGTTAACAAAGAAACCTCCATATATATTATATGAAGTAATTCAAATGGTTTGGGTAAGTCCAAGTGGATTTAGAAATGAATTTATGAGAATTGAAACAAATTGGAATTGGCTAAAAAACTGTAACTATGTGGAGGGAATCATGGGAATAATAATTGTGCCAAATAGTTTGTTAAATGATCAAATATGTTGTTGACCATTACGTGAATTCCCTCCATTTATTGCTGCACTTTCTTGAGCTAATTCATCCCATTAGTGGAAATATTACCTTTATACTTGGTATAATATCTTGGGCAGATCACTTCTTTATTAAGAAAATTGCTTGTCATCACCTAGTCGTTGGTGGTGGAGTATGCTGAGTATTACAGGTTATGCTGAAGTTTAAAGTTATGTATGGTACTGCCCATTTCTTTGCTTGAAATATGATGCTACCCATACTTAGTTATTATTTATTAGCTTTGAAAACAATTCATGGGTGACACATTCTACTAGAAAATATCAAGCATATTCCCACTAAATGATTAGAATTGTAAGTATGATACCTTTCATACTCACTAGAAGTGTGAAAAACCACCCAATTCCCTATTTGAATATTCTAAATAGTTTGATGGGTAGCTGAGAAAATACAAGTGCAACCCTCAAATGTAGGCCATTAATTCTCAATTATAACCTAACTAGCTTTTTACTCGATGTGGAATTGTTACAAACAGTTGTTGCCGTCTTTAATTTTTAAAAGAAATGAGTACTAAGTTAATCTAGAAATATTAATAAGTCTCAGATGAGTTGAAATTTCGAATGGGATTGATGACCATGTTATAACCGACTTGTAATATGTAGGTTGTGCGGCAGATGGAAATGTAAGGGTATTAACAATCGACGAATATAATTTGTCGTGGACGGTTGATGAACATATAACGATAAGTGCAAACCAAGGCAAGTCTTTCCGTTCTTATTTGCTATATGAATTTAACATGTTTTTATGATTTATCTATTATGCTGGTTGAAGTATGAAAGTCAACTTATGATTAAAATAGATTGAGTTTTGGAACTCAGTCTTGACATGATATATGATATGCTAAATCATTTGTTCAAGATTATAATGCATGCCTACTTTAAGTATGAACTGAGCATGAGCATATGTGCTATATGATGCATGAAAACTGTTAGATTTGCTGAGCTGTCGAGCTCAATTTTGTAAAAATAAAATTTTTGCAGGTTAATGACATGTTGAGATATTACTTGCTATTCAGATGATGAGGATTGGACGATATATATGCGAAATAACAATACTTTCTTTAATTTAGAAGCTGATAGTTGTTGAATATTGTAAATCAATAGTTGTGTACAGATTGATATATTCAATAAAAAGAGAATGTTTACTTTGAAACAAGAATGTATTGTGATTGTTTGTATGTAGAATTATACGGGTAGAACTGCAGTATATAAAGATAAGCATTCGTATTTTAACTTTCATAGTTCACTTAACTTTGCTAATACAGAGGATCATAAAGGTTACGATTTGGGAAACGAAGGAAAAAAGAAGAAAAATTTTAATTATCCGCATTTTAGTCAATATTGCATCTAATTTTGATGTAAGGCTAAACTTAGATAGTATTGAACGCTCGAGGTAAGAATTAATTTAATCTTAATTTTGGATTAAGTTGATCCCGATTTTGGGGTCGTCACGATTCTTAACCCGTAAAACGCTTCTAGGTCAGCGGTCAATCGCGTCAGATCTCGATTCATTCTCGGCGCGCCACGTGCCCAACCCTGCATTTGAATTTTTTATTTTGTTTTTATTTATTTCAATTAACATAAAAGGTTTATTTTGAATTGAAATATGATTAAAAATAATAGTTTTATATTAACTTCGAATTAGATTCGAATTAGATTCCACGTTTGTTTGAATAAAAGAGTGGGCAAGAAAATCGTGCCTTGCTAGTTAGGGTTTCGTGTTGGTTGAAGAGGAGAGAAATTTACGAAAAGCATGGAATTGGTTGATTGATTAAAGAGAGGAGAAGAACAGGTGGACGATTACTCCAACGACACGTGGCGGAATTCTTAGAATTCAGAAACCGTGTTACGGTAGCAGGGATTCCAAGAGTCTTCTTGAGTGCTTCGAGTTGAGAGAATGTCCAAACCTTTTAGTGCTTTTAGGTGGAATATCCAGCCTTAAGTCACCAAGAGAGTCCCCCTCTTTCTAGAATGGAAGGGGTATTTATAGAGTTTTCTGGATTTAAGTAGTCGCATGTTAGGCACATGTTTTTCAGGAAAATTTCAGAAATACTCTTTAGTCATTAGAATAATGCCCATATTGCCCTGTTCTTCAAGCCACCAATCCAATTCCTCAATCAATTCTCAAAACAAGCCGCCTCCACTAGTCTTCTGCCTCGGGACACGTGGAGGCTTCTCCCGGGTCTAGCACATTTATTTCTGACTTTTTCGTCTTCATTCGATTAGGTTATGCGAACCCTAATTTGCTCATTTAATGAGGCTGTGGAACCCTAAATATTGTGCATTTTATTCAATTAGGTCATGTGAACCCTAATTTTGCACATGCGTCCACAAAGAGTTATTCATATATGGAATACGATTCCATGTTTCCTAGAATAAAAGTGTTTATTCACGTATGGAATATGATTTGATAAGGAATAAGATTCAACATATTTTATTTTTTTCAGCAATTTTAAGTTAAAAATAAAAGAGTTTATTTTGTACTTAAAATTGGATTCCTTATTAAATAAAATAGAGTTTAGTTTGATTTGGAATATTGCTCAAAAATAAAAAATTTTATTTTATTCAAAATTGGATAAACTAAAATAAAAGAAAGTTTATTATAATTTAAATTTTGATTAAAATAAATGAGTTTATTTTGTTTCAAAATTGAATTTTTAGTAAATTTTTAATTGCCCATTAAATTGATATCGATGCATACATGGAATGGATTTATTATTCATGAGATAAATATTATTTATTGATGCATATGATGATGTGTATGATATTAAATGAGATTAATTATGGACTATTGGCCAATATAATTTAATTTTATTTCAGTTGGATGCATGAATGATTGAGTTTTATTAAATGGGATTTGTGCACCTCGTATTCTCTAATTTTTTTTTGATGTAATTTTTATCTCTTTCCTATGTATTTCTCCTTGACGACTGATCAATGTTTTAATTTATTGTAAATAATTTTGTAATAGGAATAGTTAGAATTATTTTTTAAGAATTGGAGATAAAGGAGTAAGAGCACTTGAAGACCCATTTGTAATGAAGACTGGGTTTAAATGCAACAATTATATTTAAATTTAGTTCTTGCATTCTAGATTTGACCTTTTGGTTTACTTGGTGGCTCTAGTGAACCAAGCTAGAATAAAGTCAATAATCAATCTGGGTAGAATATAGTATTCTATATGTGCATGTTTATACTATATGTATATTGTATATTATTCAACATGCTTCGCATGTTAATTAATATGACACATATTTTTATATATATGTGTGCATGCGCGCTAAATAAGATGAGAAAAATTAATAACAAAATCCTTAATTAAATAATATTAAGTTGTAACGTTCAAAAATATTTGGAATATCGAACGTCGCCTTCTAGCATGGTAAAGCGATAGAGTATTGAATATTTAATATGAGTTTGTTGTGCACACACAAGGCAAATATTAAAAATTTAAGACGTTGTTTTATTATATTTAATGCTTATAAATAAATTGAACAATGTTGTTTAGTTGTGTCACCACAAGGACAATATTTTTTTTTTGAATATATGGAAGTGCTAGGTTGGACTTAACTTATATTATTTTAGTTCGGATGTGCACACACTTGACCATAATGATCTAAGAGGCAAAATATAAGTATTTACATGCTGATTTAATTGACAAGAGTTGTCTACCTATTTATTTATATATAATTTTTTGTGCACACATAAGACTATATACATTTGAAATGAGATCCTTATTCTCACTAGCAAATTTTTAATTAGATTTTGTCGAACTATATATTGAGGGTAATATAATTTGATGAAAATAGTGTGAGATACCAATTTAAATAAATACTAATTTATTTTGGTAATTAATAAAATAAGTGTATGCCAAAACATTGTTAAATTATAAATTTATTTACAGAATTTTACAATGTCTAAATTACTATCACTGCGGAGCATATTAGATGCTAATTTAACCGGACCGAATTAAATGGATTGGTTAAGAAATTTGAGAGTAGTTTTCAAGGCTGAAAAATTATCTTATGCCTTTAATATGCATATCCCTGCAATGGTTGCAGACAATGCCTCTAAGGAAGAGATTGCTACTTTTAGAAAGTGGCATAATGATGTACAGTTGGCTCAATGCATCATGCCTGCATCCATGAGTAACGAGCTTCAACGTCATCATGAAACTATGGATGATCCTATTAATAATCCTGCATATCAAGAAGTTGATGGTCAGAAAAGTAGGACTGTTAGATATCAGATATCTAAGGAGCTCTTCCGATCTAAAATGATCGATGACACTACAATACACACATGTCCTAAACATGATCAATTTGAGGTTTTGTCATAGATGGAGTGTTAAGCCAAGATTTGATCTTGCAGTCACTCCCGGACTCCTTATCACAATTGTTATGAATTTTCACATGAACAAGCTAGATGTCAGCCTCGCTGATTTGCTTAACATGTTGAAAACTGTTGAGAGTCACTTTCCAACCAAGAAAGACCAATTAGTGTTATTGGAAGGGACCAAAGGATCTTCTGAAAAGAACAACGATTCAAAGAAGGTAAATATAAAAAAAAACAAAGGATAATAATAACAAAACTGATACAGATAACAAATGAGTTTGCTTCCACTGCAATAAGCTTGGACACTAGAAAAGAAAATACGAGAAACATCTTGTAGAGGCTAACTATAAGAAGCTTAGTGAAACTTTGGTTACATATACAGGTTTATTCATGATTGAAATAAAATTTTCTGTAAGTCAAGTTTCTACTTGGGTATTAGATACCAGCTATTGCTCTCATAAATAAAGATTTATTAAGGGACCAAGCAGAAGTAGAAAGCTAAATAAATGATAAGTAATCTTATGTGTAGGAAATGAAGCAAAGGTTGCTTCATTAGCCATATGAACTTATAATTTAGCATTGCCTACATGAAAGTCTATTAAGACAATAGGTTGTTATTGTATTCTAGTTCTCATTAGAAACATTATTTTTATTTTGTTGTTGGACAATAAAATTTGATTGTATTATATTTAAGAACAACTGTTATTCTATTTATAATAATAATATTTTGTATAGAACTGGAATATTATTTAATGGACTTTGTATACTTGACCTACATGTGAAAATAATTTTGCATATTGAACAAACTAGTATAAAAAAATGAGATGATCATTCAAAGAGTTGAATGAATGTGTTTGATGAAATATAATTCTGAATCATTTGAAAGGTTCAAAGAATTCAGAAGTGAAATAAATTGGCAAAGTATTAAGATTCTTTGATTAGATCGAGTAAGGAATACTTGTGAAATAAGTTTCTGGATCATCTAAAAATAGTATTTTCTCACAATGGACTTTTCCTGATACGCAATAATTATTGATGTATCTAAAAAGAAAAATCATACCATGTTGGACATAGTACAGTCCATAATGATTTTACCAACATTCCAATATCCTTATGGAGTTTTGCCCTAAAAACGACTGCATATCTAAGTAACCTCAAAATCCGTCCCCAAGACTCCATAATAGTTATGGACAGGGAGGATTCCTAATCTTAAGTATGTTAAGATAAGGGGTTATCCGGCTTATGTGAAAATGTTTCAAAAGGATAAGTTTGGGACAAGATTTGATAAGTGTAGATTTTTAGAACATCCTAAAATAAGTTTAGGGTATATGTTCTATAATCCTACTTAGCAAAAGGTGTTTGTTGTAGAACACAGTGCCTTCTTAGATAATGTTATCATTGAATGTATAGATCTTGAAAAGTTCAAGAGCCACAAAGCACTATAAGTCAAAAAGGAGGAACCTGTAGATAGACCTATTGTACCACAACTGAATCATAAATCTAGAATAATACCGAAGATGCCTGGGAGATATGGTTCATCATAGATGATGATGATGAGGTATGCATAATAGAAGATGATGATCCAGTTACATACGATGAGGCTAAGAGTTGTAGACACTCAGAGAAATAGTAGATGACCATGAAATCTAATATGGATCTTTGGAGAAAATGGCAAGGTGAAAACCTATAAGGCCAGACTAGTTTGAAAAGGTTTCAAATAAATTCAAGGAGTTAACTGTGATTAAACCTTATTACCAATAGTAATGCTCAAGTCTATTTAGATTTTACTTGTGATTGCAGCTTATTATTATTAAATTTAGAAAATGGATGTAGAGACGCCCTTCCTCAAATATAAATTATTAAAGGAGAATGTATGTACAATACAACCAGATGGATTTATTTCAATGGTTGAAGTAAATCGAGTATATGGGCTACAACAATCCATTTATGTATTAAGCAATCTTCTCAAGGATGGAACATTCATTTTGATGAGACAATCAAAAGAGTTTGATTTTATCAAAAACGAGAATAAACCTATTGTGTACAAAAGGGTCAATGGGAGCGCCATGACATTTCTAGTATTATATGTTGATACACTACGAATAAGGAATGACATACCAATGCTACAATCAGTAAAGATAAAATTGTCTAAACATTCCTCCATGAATGATTTGGAAATAGTGTCCTAAATTGGGGAAATAAATCTACATAGATAGATTTAAAAGAATGCTCGGGTTGACCCAAGGAGCGTGCGTACTTTCATTCAATGCTAAAAGAGTTTAGCATGACAAACTCCAAGAGAGGTCTCATGATGATGAGCCATGAAGTGTATCTCTCTAAATTGTCCCCAATAAAAGAGAGATCACATGAGTTTTTATCATGTATGCAATGAAATGTACGGGACCTGATGTTGCTCAGTTATATTCTAGAGAAGATCACTGTAAGACAGTGTAAAACATCTTAAAGTACTTAACCGACACTAAGGATGTGTTCATAATTCGTGGTGGTTCTGTATTAAAAATAAAGGGCTAAATAGAATCAAGTTTTTCAAACTGACCAAGACGACAACAAATTCACTTTAAGGTAAATCGTTACCTTGAACGATGGTGCAGTGAATCGAAAAGGTTTCAAACAGCAAAGCGTTTTTGGTTTAGTGACAAAGACAAAGTATATAGCTGTAAATGATGCTGCAAGTTGATTCTTTGGATGCTCCAAGGAACCACAAATTAACAGCACCTTCAATCCAACAAGACATTTGTAGTGCCGTTGCATTTTTTATCAAAAAAGTTATAGTTGCAGAGATCGGGGATAATTTTCTCTTTGTTAGTTGATGAGGCTTGTGATTCATCAATTAAAGAACAAATTGATGTTGATTTAAGTTATGTGAACAAACATGAGTGCGTTATTGAGTGTTTTCTTAGAATTGTTTATGTTGCCAATACATGTGCTTGAGCATTTAAAATCCACCAGCCCCTGGCTTCAAGAATGATGAAATTAAATACAAAGCAGATCAAAATCTTTGGCTTCGTAACTCCTCTTTGTAAATATAAATGATATAAATGATGGGTTTTTTGTTTTCCACTTCTTTTTCATATTGGCCTATCTCTCAGTCCATCTCGTATGTATAAATCTGATCCAGGGATACCTGACGCCCTTACTCTGTTTTTCATACATACAAATATATATAATTGAAATAATCATTGTTTTGAACAGAAATTGAGAGCACTTGTGTACCTATTAAAGAAATAATTACACAAGAAATACATATAGATTATGATGTACCAGTTATACATCTTGGCCTTTCTCTCACACGCACTGTGTTATCATAATTGTAGGATGTTATCTCTTTTATTGCTTTGGAGTGATATACGGTCAATGCATCAAGATGGTTATAAAAGAAAAAAACTTCGGTATGTAATCGATATTTACTGGTACTGTGTTTGTACCACAATGGGTATATCAGTTCAGGATATCGATATTTTAGTACTGATGTCGGTAACTATTTTTCTAGAATTTCGATAACTAGTTCGATGTGGTATGCGCCGATTTGGTACAGTATGGTACCGATGAACACCCTTATTATAAATTATATAAAAAGTATTACTTATTTTAAGTTTTATTGTTTCATAATTTTTAATACTTCATTTTAATTTTGAATTTGAAAATGTATCAAATTGACTTTAAAAAATAAATAATGATCAAATAATTTAGAACGGATGGAGTATTACTTTAGTAAAGTTATACCTTTAAACTAATTTAAGTTGAGTCCAATTAATAAAGGCAAGTATTCAAGGAATATCATTCTTACGGGGCTCTTTTATAAACCCAAAGGATTAATTCAGCTCACAAATTCACAAAATAATAAAAATCAAATAAAAGTTAACAAGTAAGAAATGATTCATGAACATACCACTTGAAACTCTTAATATTATCTTCAGCAACCCAGCAATAGAAGCATGCCTATATCCAGGGTTGTAAATGGTAACCCAAAAATAGGTTATTCGTTCGGGTTCATATTAATTTAAACGTATATTATTCATACCTGACTTAAAATGATATTATCCATATTCAAGGTACCCGTAACGGGTAAAAATATAGATACATACTTATTCGTTTAACATCTGTCTACTAATATATCTATCGAATAATTGACATCCTATATTCAGTATTCAAATAAATTAACAATGTTATTATTATTTTCTCTTTTTTTGTTATTTACTTAGGAATCAGGATGTTAAATTGGTTTGGATTGATCTGGTTTCGAATATGTTCATCTACGACCCTATTGGTAACCATGACATTGTTTGGATACTCCTTGAATCTTATTCGGAAAAAAATTGCTATTATGAAAAATAAGATGTTTTATTTTTAATAGGAGTATTATTTTGAAAAGCTGTCTATTTGTAGTAAGAGTTTTATTTTGGAAGTGTCTTTTTTAAATAGGAAGAAGAGAATTGTGGGTACTCTATAAATAGAGTCTTATGTTTAGTTGTTAAAGAGTAGCACAACCAAAAATCATGTAGCATCCTAAGAATTGAGAGAGGGTGAACTAGTGGGTTTTGTGTTTGTGTGAGGGAGATTGTTTTTGTAGCTTTTATATTCCGTGCAAAAAAATTATATTGTGGGTGAGAAATTTTTGCAGCTTTTAGTCAGTGCAAAAAGTTGTGTCGCAGTACTGTAGAACATCAAGTTTTAGGGCGTAAAATTTGGAACGCCCATTATTTTGATATAGTGGAGATTAAGAGTTTGGCATGTGGTTTTTCCCTTTTTCATATTAAATCTTCTATTTTTTTTTTCTTTCGTAAGTGTTATTATTTATTTTGTGTGAATTAATTCCCAACAAGTGGTATCAAGAGTCAGGTTGATTAGATCCAAGTTAGAGGGGAATTATTCGCATTTGTGTGACAATTAAAGAAAGTGAAAAATGAAGGACTTGAATTTAAGTTTCATCATGATGAGGATGAATACGAGATTTTGCAGTTATGGAGGATCACCATTGCAATCGCTAGATGATGAAGATGATGGAGATGTTGATGAAGATGAAAACAATGATACTGAAAATGATACGAATAACACAGATGATACAAAAGATGTGAATATTGCGGATGATGCGCATATTGCGAATAATGAGGATAATGCAGAAAATGCGGATGATGGTGGCGACTACAATAACGGTGATAGTGGCAAAGATGAAGATGAAATATTTATTGTTGGGATACTCTTCGAATCTTATTCAGAAAAGAATTGATATTATGAAAAATAAGATGTCATATTTTTAATAGAAGTATTATTTTGGAAAGAAATCTATTTATAATAGGAGTTTTATTTTGGAAGTGTTCTATTTTGAATAGGAAGAGGAGAATTGTGGGTATTCTATAAATAGAATCTTATGTTTAGTTGTTGAAGAGTAGCACAACCAAAAGTCATGTAACATCCTAAGAGTTGAGAGAGAGTGAGTGGATTTTGTGTTTGTGTGAGGGAGATGATTTTTACAACTTTTATATTCCGTGCAAAAAAGTTGTATTATGGGTATATCTGAATATTGATGTGTGTATCACTTATCATCCTTCCATTGTATTTATATGCCCATGCACATCTTTTAAAATGCCTAACCCTAACTAAATTCAAGTTAGCATAGTTTTCAACTGGATTAGGATTGCACAACATCTGACTAGCTAAGACCCCGTGCACATAACATCACTAGCGCTGCAACTCAGCAGTGCCGCAACGCTGTCTCTATGTCCCTTACAGTGCCGCAACACTCTTGCCAAGCGCCGCATCGCTATCTCTTTGTTGCGCTAAACACGCGCATTTATGCACGCCAAGCCTAGCCATCGTGCAAACACCGTGCGACCTTGCTGCAACTTCTTCGCCGCGCCACATGTCGAACACCAAATATTGCGTTTTGCTACATAATTTTGGCTAATACTCCATCATTTATTGCTTTTCACCCCATTTTATGCTTAATCACCATTCCTACACAAAAATACTAAAATGCATCAAAATGAACTAAAAATACTTAAGAACTTAGGTCAAGACTACCCAATTCATAGGTATAAAACCTATTCATCAGACAACAACTAAGCAATGATTAAAATTATATTAAAGAGCTAAGACTAAAATTTTCCCACAATGTCTCATCTTAATCTCTCTCTTTTTAATTAATTAATCATAACAAATCGTTAACCGAGAATTTTGTAGTATTTATAAAACCTCTTCTGATGGTTAGCTAAAAATATCCCTTTTAATTAAATCATTATATTCCTATGTCAAATAATTTAGAACAGAATAGTTAAGTTCAGATTCTCATAGTGGTTACTCACGACATATAGATCATTATATTCCTATGTCAAATAATTTAGAACAGAATAGTTAAGTTCAGATTCTCATAGTGGTTACACACGACATATAGATATATTCATACTTTATACACAAATCACGTTATTCAATCCTAAGAAGAATAATCAAGATGCGTGATGTGATATCATATTCAGATCTAACCCTATAATCCATCTTCCAATTTCATATAGGTTATCATAATAATTGTTTGCCAAACAATCATAACAGCACGCACAAAATATGATAAACGATTCGCATATAATGAACAAACTCAAACTAAACATTGGGTTCCATTGTAATCTTAATAAGCAATTAGTTCATAGCGTAACAAGGAAACATCATCATCAAATTAAACAACATCCTTAAATTACAAAAAAAAGGAAAAGAAATAGAGAGATAAAATTGTATAGTGCAACCTTCTATCTCCAAATCTCTGCATTCTATCCTTGCTCGAAGTTAGAATAGATACCCATGGTGAGGGAATTTGTGGATGTATTCCCAAAAGATTTAGCTGGGCTTCCGTGTGATTGAGAAATAGAATTTGTAATTGACCTTGTACTAGGAACTGCCCCTATTTCAAAAGTTCCATATTGAATGGCCCCAGTAGAAATGAAGAAGTTGATGGTACAACTACAAGAGCTATTGGATAAAAAATTCATTAGGCAAGGTGTGTCTCCATGGGGAACACCAATATTATTTGTTAGAAAGAAAGACGGGTCATTACGATTATGTTGCGATTACCGTGAGCTGAATAAGGTGACAATTAAAAATAAATATTCGTTGCATTGAATTGATGATCTCTTCGATCAATTGAAGCTAAATATTTTTCTATGATTGATTTGTGATATCATTAATTGAAGATAATGGAGGAGGACGTGCCGATAACAACATTTTAGACATGTTACGGGCATTACAAAATTTTTGTTGATACCTTTAGGACTTACTGTAATATCCGAAAGATTATGTACTCAACGTAATAGAAAATATGAATGTTTCAATAAAGTTAAATTATAAGTTAGAAATGTAGTTTCTAATTTTTCATGCATTAATAAATATGTATTACATTTATATAAATGAAAAGTTAGGAAATAACTAATTTTGAAAGGAAATAAATTTGGGCTACAAGTAACTAGTAAACCCAAATGAAAATAGAATGGACTAGGAAATGAACAAGTCTCGGTCCATTAGTAAGAATCCCTTTGAGCTACTAAGGTCACATGAGCCAAACAAACCCACCTAAATATATAACCAAGCCCAATGACCAAACCTAAAATCTAGCCCAAAATCTAGAAAATTCTTGTAAATTGGAAAAAAAGAAATGGAAGGATAAGATCTGACCATGTGATGGGGGAGGGAGGTCAAATTAAAGGTCCTCATATTGGGATGCAGTTGCAAGGATACTAAAGTGACTTAAAATTTCTCCAGGCTGCAGATTAGTATTTAGAGATCGCAATCACATGAGAGTAGAAGGATTTTGTGATGTTGATTGGGCAAGAAAGTCCAACTAATAAGAGGTCTATTACAGGATATTGTATATTTGTTGGAGGTAATCTTGTATCATGGAAAAGTAAGAAGCATAATGTTGTGTCTCGATCTAGTGCAGAATCAAAATATCGAGCAATGACTCATGTCTCTTGTGAATTAATATGGTTGAAACATTTGTTAACTGAGTTGGGTTTCAACAAGATAATTCATATGCGTGTGAAAATGCAGTTACTCTCTACATTGCTTTTAATCTAGTGTACGTTCCACGAGAGAACTAAGCACAATTGGTTGATTAACATTTTGTTCTAGACAAAATACAAGAAGAGATTATTTCTACAAGTCATGTGAAAAGTACTAGAGATCAACTTGCGGATGTGTTTACAAAAGTTTTAGGGGCTACTAGAATCTGTTATATTTGTAACAAGTTGGGTATGATTGATATACATGCTCCAGCTTGAGGGGGAGTGCTAGATTAATTTAGAAGAATCTAGGATTCTATGATTAATTCGATTAGGAGTTAGATGTATGATTATTCTAAAAGTATGATTAATTAGTGGTAATAATTAATCACTATAATTTACTTTTCATGTTTAGCTTTGACATTTAGCCTAGATATATAAAGATTTTATATTGTACACGTTATGATATGAAATAATATTGTCTTTTAGCATTCATATTAGTAACAACACCATTGACACAATTATTTGTGAAAAATATTATTAATATATAAACTAGGGGGAACCTAAGGAAAATTTTCCTTATTCATTTAGCGCCTTAATTGGTTACTCTGACTTTTTCAAATTTTTATTAATGGGTAAACTAAAACGTCCCTACACAATAAAGGGAGATATCTTTATCACTAGGTTATCACATTCGGTTTTATTATATCGCTAAATGTAATGCTTTTGTTTGCTAACCATGTATTAGAGGGAAGAGCTCTTCTAGGTGGACATGAAAATTGGACATGAATATATTTGAACTTCACCCATTTATATTTTTACCCACCATTAGAGGTCAAAATACAATTAAATAAAATTCAAATATACTTATGTCCAATTTCCATATCCACATAGAGTTTTTATAGAGCGAATTAATCGAAAAGCATAGAGTTATCATATCGTTAATCATATCATTTATCGAAAATTAACATATCGTGTTTCATGGAATGTATCATAAATCATAACTTATGATACATGAACGAAATAAAAAATGTGGTAATATATAAAACATAAGTTATTGGATAATCAAGCATATTAGCTTGACTATATGTAAAAATAGTTAATAAATATTATTATAACCTAAAAATAATTTTTAAATTAAGTATCAGTTAAAGTCTTTAGGTCTTTAGCTGGTAGTTGTTTTCTAATATTTCCTATTTAATACGGAATTTGTTTGTTGCTTGACCTGTTCTATAGGAGTATCTCATAAGTCTAGGAGTTGTTAAACGTGGGAGTTGTTAAATGTGGGATGTCTTTTACTTATTTTTCTGCTTGTTTTGTTTCCTGTATTCCTATTTAAGTGAGACTTTGAGTCAATAATAATATCTGTAGTACTTTCACGTAAATTACTTGGGTTTAGCAATCCTTTGTATTTCAGTTTATCTAACATCTGGTATCAGAGCATCACTTGGGGCCTGATAAAAAAAGGAAAGCAGCAGCTTTCTAGCTAGCAGCAGCAAGATCTCATGGCGTCTGATAACAACAACAACAATTACGTGCAACCAACAATTCCTCGCTTTGATGGTCATTACGATCATTGGAGCATGCTGATGGAAAACTTTTTGAGATCCAAGGAATATTGGGGTCTTGTGGAAAGTGGAATTGCTGAGCCAGAAGAAGGAGTAACCTTGACAGAACCACAAAGAAAGACGCTAGAAGAACAAAAGTTTAAATATTTTAAGACAAAGAACTACCTTTTTCAGGCAATTGATCGTGCTATCCTGGAAACCATCTTGAAAAAAGACACAGCCAAGCAGATTTGGGACTCCTTGAAAAAGAAATATCAAGGATCAACAAGGGTCAAAAGGGCACAGCTTCAAGCTCTTCGCAAAGAGTTTGAGATTCTCCACATGAAGGAAGGAGAATCAGTCGATGTCTTTTTTGGGAAAACGTTGACAATCGCAAACAGGATGCGGATTCATGGTGAAAACTTGCAGGATGTCACCATTATTGAAAACAATTTGCGCTCCATGACCACTAAATTCGACTACGTGGTTTATTCAATTGAAGAATCGAATGACATTGATCGCCTTTCAGTTGATGAGTTGTAAAGCTCGTTGCTGGTACACGAGCAGAGGATGACAAGTCACATCCAAGATGAACAAGCCCTGAAGATGATAACTCAAGGTGAATCATCTGCATGGAGAGGATTTGGAAGAGGTCGCGGTGGAGGTCATTTCATAGGACGCGATAGAAGACGTGGTCGTGATTAAGGGCATTTTGATAAATCAACTGTGGAATGCTATGGTTGTCACAAGCTTGGTCATTATCAATATGAATGCACTGAAAAGGATGAAAAAAAATAACTTTGCAGAAGCTGAAGAAGAATTGCTCCTGATGACAGCTATTGAAAAACAGCAGACTAAACCAGACATATGGTACTTGGATTCTGGGTGCAACAATCACATGTGCGGTATTAGATACTTTTTCTTTGTCTTAGATGAAACGTTTAGAGAGAATGTGAAGCTTGGTAATAACTCTAAGATTTCGGTTATGGGAAAGGGAAATATTAGAACCCGAATAAATAATGCTATGCAAACTATTACGGGTGTATTCTATGTTCCAGACTTGAAAAGTAACTTGATCAGCTTGGAGTAATTGCAAGAAAAAGGGTATGGCATACACATTCAAAATGGTTGCTGCCAAATTCAACATCCAAAGAAAGGATTGATTGCACAAGTTGAAATGACATCAAACAGGATGTTCCCTTTGCATACACAAAGCGGTGACCAGTCATGCTTCGCTGCAAAGGTACATGACTCAACCTAGTTGTGGCATTTCCGTTATGGACATCTGAATTTTAATGGACTAAAGACTTTGCAACAAAAAGAAATGGTAACTGGACTCCCTCCAATCCAATCATTTCCAAGAGTGTGTGAAGAATGTGACATTGGAAAGCAGCATCGTTATTCCTTTCCTAAAGGAGACTCATGGAGAGCCACACAAGCATTTCATTTAGTCCATTCAGATATTTGTGGGCCAATCAATCCAACATCAAACAACAACAAGAGGTACTTCATTACCTTTATTGATGACTATAGCAGGAAGACTTGGGTATATTTTTTGGCAGAAAAATTTGAGGCTTTTGGTGTGTTTAAAAGGTTTCAAGCTCGAGTAGAGAAAGAATCAGGAATGTCCATTAAGATTTTGCGGACAGATCATGGTGATGAATTTAATTCACATGAATTTATTAATTTTTGTGAATTGTGAGGTATTCGTAGACAACTTACCACAGCCTACACACCATAACAAAATGGAGTGGCAGAACGGAAGAATCGCACAATCATGGACATGGTGAGGAGCATGTTAGCAAGGAGGCACATTCCAAAGAATTTTTGGCCAGAAGCAGTGAACTGGAGTGTCCATGTGTTGAATAGAAGTCTGACACTTGCAGTTAAAAATAAAACACCAGAGGAGGCTTGGACTGAACACAAACCAGCAGTGGATCATTTCAGAATCTTTGGATGCATAACATATGTGCATGTACCTGATCAAATGAGAAACAAACTAGATGATAAAGGTGAAAGATGTGTTTTCCTCGGTATTAGTGAGGAATCCAAGGCGTACAAGTTATATAATCCTATTGCCAAAAAGATAATTATCAGTCGTGATGTTATCTTTGATGAAGATGATACATGGGACTGGAGTGGTATTGAAAAACAGCAAGTACTAACCAATTTTGATGAAGCGGAGAAGGAGTCTGAGCAACAAGTGCAAGCCCTCAATGAAAGTCAGCCAAGTTCCACAGCAAATGAACCTTCTAATGATGTTCCAATAAAAAATGATCAACAACCAAGTCATGAAGATCAACGCCCAAGAAGAAGGCCTTCCTGGATGACGGATTATGTAAGTGGTAGTGAACTGTCTGATGATGATACACATGCTCCCTTGGCTTTGCTTGCAGATTTTGATCCAATATCTTTTGAAGAAGCAAGAAAGGAGGAAAAATGGCAGAAAGCCATGGATGCTGAAATTGAAGCTATTGTGAAGAATGACACCTGAGAGCTCACTGATCTACCAAGAGAAAAAAAAAGTATTGGTGTAAAGTGGGTTTATAAGACAAAGCTAAATGAAAGTGGAGAAATTGACAAGCACAAAGCAAGGCTGGTTGTGAAAGGTTACAAGCAAAAATATGGCATTGACTATCAAGAAGTCTTTGCTCCAGTTGCAAGACATGAGACAATTCGTTTGGTGGTTTCATTTGCAGCACAGAATTCGTGGCCCATCTTCCAGCTTGATGTCAAATCAGCCTTCCTCAATGGGGACTTACTTGAGAAGGTCTGCATTGATCAGCCCCCCTGGCTATGTGAAAGAAGGAGACGAACAGAAGGTCTATAAACTGAAGAAGGCCATATATGGATTGAAAGCAGGCCACCAAGAGCACATACAACATCGATAGAGGTATATTTTGAAAAGGCAGGTTTTCACAAGTGTCCATATGAGCACACTTTATTCATCAAGACCAAAGAGGGAGGTGAACTTTTGATAGTTTACTTATATGTCGATGATTTAATTTTCACTGGAAATGATGAAGATATGATTGCTGATTTCAAGAATTCTATGATGGTTGAATTGGATATGACTGATCTAGGAAAGATAAGATATTTTATTGGCATTGAGGTTGTGCAGACACCTGTAGGAATTTTTATTGGGCAAAAGAAATATGCTCAAGAAGTTTTGGACAGATTTCAGATGATGAATTGTAACCAAGTTGGGACTCCAAGTGAACCAGGTCTGAAGCTCACGAATGATATAGAAGGAAAAAGGATTGACAACACTTACTTTAAACAAATTGTTGGAAGTTTAATGTATTTAACAGCCACTAGACCTGATATTATGTATGCAGTATGTCTAATTAGCAGGTTTATGGAGAAACCAACAGAGCTTCATCTCAAGGCTGCGAAAAGAGTGTTTCGTTATTTGAAGGGAACAACTGAGTTCGGGATCTTTTACAAGAAAAATGGAGGATCAGATCTTATTGGTTTCGGCGACAGTGATTACGCAGGTGATTTAAAAGAAAGACGAAGCACATCTGGTCATGTGTTTATATTGAGTTCTGGAGCAATATCATGGATGTCAAAAAAATAGCCGGTTGTCACTCTGTCCACAACAGAGGCAGAATACATTGCAGCTGCATCAAGTACTTGTCAAGTCGTGTGGTTGAAGAGGGTTCTTGAAGAATTAAAGTGTTATTAGCAGGGTCCTATACTGATTTTTTGCGATAATAGTTCTTCCATCAAGCTCTCTAAAAATCTAGTTTTACACGGACGAACCAAGCATATAGATGTAAGATATCATTTTTTGCGTGATCTTACAAAGGATGGAGTTATCAATCTTGTCTCATCGTCAAGTGAAGACCAAGTTGCGAGATATCTTCACCAAGCCATTAAAGTTGAGTTCATTTGTCAAGCTGCGTGGGTTGCTTGGAATCTGCTCAGCTAGCTCTATAAACTGATTTGCTTGAATAGCATTCAGTTTAAGGGAGGGTGTTAAAATCTTTAGGTCTTTAGCTGGTAGTTGTTTTTCTAATAATTCCTATTTAATAGGGAATTTGTTTGTTGTTTGACCTGTTCTATAGGAGTATCTCACAAGTCTAGGAGTTGTTAAACGTGGGATGTCTTTTACTTATTTTTCTGCTTTTTTTGTTTCCTGTATTTCTATTTAAGTGAGACTTTGAGTCAATAATAATAACTGAAATACTTTCACGCAAATTACTTGGGTTTAGCAATCCTTTGTATTTCAGTTTATCATACAGTAGTAGCCCAAATACATTATTAGATTTTATTTTAGGCTTATTAATGGAATAACAAGAGAAAACAAAAATTTAAATTTAATTTTGAACTATAAAAGAAAAAAAGAATTATTAAATTTAGCAAGTGGAGATTTCAAGTTCTCCTATGGAAAATGACGTGAGAAAATTAAAGCGAATTTATTAGAGAAAATTAGAAAATCTAAAAAGCATTTAAAGGCTTATTAATTAAGCGATATAGAATAATTTTATATTATTATCTTAACCTAAAAATACATTTTAATTAAAATTAAATACTTGCCTAAATAATCTAAATTGAATTATTAGAAATTATTTTAATAATATTTATAGAATAATATCAAAAAAAAAAAATCAAATTCACCTTCGAACTATAAAAGAAAAGAATAACTAAAATTAACAAGTGAATATTTCTATTTTATTTATAAAAAGTGACATGAGAAAATTAAAGTTAAATTCTCTTGAAAAGGATATGAAAATTTAAAAAACCTATAAAAGCTTATTAAGCGGTAACTAGAATATGTTAACGAACGTCTTCGTTTGAAACATAAAGTTGCAATTCTCAACAAACCAATCACCCCCGATTAAAATGTGTGTTAGGTCAAAGTTCAAGCAGCTCACCCCGAAATTATTTGAGTTTTTCTTTAAGGATCCTAATAATGTTAGAGAATTTAATAGTTACGAGGTAAGAGTAATAAGTGTCATTGGAATTTAAAATATGTCATATCTTGAAAGTGTAACAAGTTACTAAGTTTAACACATATCTCATTTTATAACATAAAGAATACTTATTACTAATGTAATACACGTTCAATTAATATAAATGAAGTTTATAAATGTACATTTAAATTTTAATGAGATAAATTTGTATTTTATCTAAAATAATTTTTTTAAAAAAGGGGACAAATTAAAAGGTGTCAATCAATTTAGGAAGGTTGCATGTCGGCTAAAATCAGGGAGCAATTTGCTGAGCAAGAAATGAAAAAAAGAGAGGAAGATTCAAGAAGTTAAGTATGATTAATAAGATTAATAACTTTGGCATATGTATAGCTAATACACGTATCCCATCTCTACTTACTAAAGGAGTGTGTGACGCCCCTAAATTCGGGTACTTAAAATTCATATTCAGTATTTTACGATATCAAGCGTTTAATATAATATAATATCAAATTTAATAAAGTTATTACATCAGAGTTCTGCTAATCCCATGTACGTAGACTTTTAAGTGTTTATTACATAATAGTTAAATATTTACAAACATATAATCTATCTATTATATCTTATTTCAGCTACTCAGTAGCTTTTCATTTTCCTTTGTCTCTATTAGACCCCTCTGCTGGAGCTTGATTAACTGAAAACATTTATAACAAAACAATAATGAATATTCGATTGCTCAGCGAGTAATAGCATTCTTTAATATCTTAATAATAAATAAATGTTTTTTGAGACATGCTTTGACAGTGAATCAAAGCTGTAAAACAAATAAATCTTGAATCATTCATATTCCTAGATCATATCAATATTGAAAATCTGAGAGGTCATAAGACCATAAACATGCTTTTTCTTTGAAAAAGGTCTATGAAAAATTTATCTGTAAACCGTCTTATCTTACGTGCACGATGGGTGATCAGCCCTTTACGCCCTGTATTGATCAATACTATCATATCAGAACAACATTTGTGCTCAACATCACTGCCCCTAGGGCACAATATAAAAATTCCCAATCCAGGGATTGTTCATTCTCAAACTGAAATCCAAACTATATCAATATAGCTGGACAACTCATATCACAATAATATTTCAAGACTCATTATAAAGGAATTGAAATAATTTACATACGTGTCTGACCAGAACAAATGGCTCAGACTTTCTTTCAACCTGTTCATGTATATTGAGTTTCATTGAATATACATGTGAATACATTAACCATGATTTTGAAGTTGATTGGAATAAAAATGTTTTATTACCTTGTATTATTCATAAATAAATGAGAGACAGTTCAGAATTTAGAGAACTTGTCCACATACGAATATCTTCAAAATACTTGCTCAGTAAAGAGTAAGATTTAGATACTTGCCTTGTCTGTAGACTATTGACAAAAAGTCAGCTTAACTTTGTTCTCACAGAGCCTACACAAATTTATTTGCATTTACAATCATATTAGCCAAATAGCCAAGTCATATAACTTGTATGTTCACATATCACATAATCACAATATTAGAGAATTAAATACAACATATTGAAATATCCTTGTAATTAGGTGTAATCCCATCATTTTTGCAATTAATATCCCTTTAATTAATTGTAATCCCATAATTCTAGCAATTAGTATCCTTGTAATTAATTGTAATCCCATAATTCTAGAATAATTTCCTATGCAGGTACTTGGGCAACACTCAGATCTTATATATATATATATATATATATATATATATATATATATATATATATAATCAATAAAAAAGTCAAGCCATTGTTTCTCAATATTTCTCTCAATCTCTCTCTCTATTTTGTACATGGTATCAGAGCACCCACGTTCCTGACCTATATCTTCCTCCTTTTTTTTTTATTTTCTTGCTCATAGTTCTTCTTCAACCATAATGGCTTCCGAAGACACTTCTCCATCTTCCACGACTTATACCACCATTCAAAATACCCAAGACCCAAATAATCCTCTTATTACCATCAACACTTCAAACATCACAAAACTGACCACCACCAATTACATCACGTGGAACCTCCAAATTCGAAATCTATTAGAAGGATATGATCTCTATGGATTTCTTGACGGGTCTCATCCCATTCCCACAGCAACAGTCACTGCTACTGGTAAGTCTGCTCCAAATCCAGCTTACACAACATGGAAGCGCCAGGATCGTCTTCTCTTTAGTGCACTCCTTGGTGTAGTTTCTCTACCTATTTAACCTCTTTTTGCCCGCACTTCCACCTCTCAAGAAGCCTTGACCACCTTGACTAACACCTATGTCAAACCTTCCCGTGGTCACATCAAACAAATTAAGGACCAATTGAAGCACTATGCCAAGGGTTCTAAGACGATCTCTGAATATATGCAATTTATAAAGAATATGGCTGATGAACTTTCTCTTCTTGGAAAACCCGTTGATGAAGAAGATCTTAATGATAAGATTCTTGATGGTCTTGGTGAGGAATACTAAGGAATTGTTGACGTAGTTAATGCACGCGAGACACCCATCTCCTTTGCTGAAATTCATGAAAAACTAATTAACAAGGAGGCATCTCTCTAACAATCACATACACCACCATCATTCCTTCCGTCCATCACCAATCCTATCAATAAACGTAACAATCACTCTTGGCGACCTTCTCCCCCTCCTTGGCGTCCTTCCACAGCCACCTTTCACAATCAAGGACAACAATCTAATATTCCTCGTAATGATCGACCTTCACCACGTTTATATCTTGGGTGTTGCCAAGGTTGTGGTATTCAAGGACACACTATCAAAAAATGCTCCCTTTATCGCCTTGTCAATGCCGAATCCTCGCTGGCTCCATTGACATCACGTCCACTAGCTCCGCGTCCTGCTACTCCATGGCAACCGTGGGCACACTTTGCATCTCTTGAGAACACCTATACTCCTACCTGGCTACTTGATAGTGGGGCGTCACACCATGTTACCACAAACTTGAATAATCTTTCACTTTACACTCCTTATGCAGGGTCTGATGACGTTATGATCGGTGATGGCTCGTGTCTTCACATTACCTATACCGGTTCAACCACACTTCCTACCCCTACTCGCACCTTTAATTTACATAATATCCTTTGCGTGCCTAACATGAAATAGAACCTTATTTCTATCTATCAATTTTGCAATACAAATCATGTTTCTATTGAATTCTTACCCACTGTTTTCATGTGAAGGACTTGAGCACGGGGGCAATTCTTTTAACGGGAAAGTCTAAAGATGGGGTCTATGAGTGGCTAACCTCCTCTCCACAATTATCGTCTCCGCTTATTGCTTTTTCTAGTGTCAAGACCACTTCCTATGAGTGGCACTCTAGATTAGGTCATCCATCATCACATATTCTGCAGCATGTTATGTCAACAGTTTCTTTACCTTATTCTATATCACACAAGTCTCATTGTAATGCATGTTTAAGCAATAAAAGTCACAAACTTCCATTTTCTACATCAACAATTGTTTCTTCTCATCCCTTGCAAGTCATATTCTCTGATGTTTGGACATCTCCCATTTATTCTGTTGATGATTTCAAGTATTATGTTGTTTTCGTTGATCAATTTACTCGTTATGTATGGTATTACCCCTTAAAGAAGAAATCTAATGTCTATGATGTTTTTATCCATTTCAAAGCACTAGTAGAAAATTACTTCAAACACTCCATTGTCACTCTTTACTCCGATAATGGTGGGGAATATCGAGCATTAGATCATTTTTTGTCCCTTCATGGAATTTCTCATCTTACCCCTCTCCCACATACACCTGAACACAATGGTTTCTTCGAGCGCCGACATTGACATATTGTTGAAACTGGTCTTTCTCTACTTACTCATGCCTCACTCTCGCTTACATATTTGAACTATGCATTTGCCACCGCAGTGTATCTCATTAATCGTACGCCCACACCCACACTTTCCCTTTTCTCTCCTTATGAGTCACTATTCTGCTCTCCACCAAAATACACAAAGCTCCGTATTTTTGGTTCTTTATACTATCCATGGCTTTGTCCCTATTCTAGTCACAAACTTGAGTCTCACTCCATCCCTTGTGTGTTTGTTGGGTACTCCCTCACCCAAAGTGCCTATCTCTGTCTTGATCCTTCTACTTTTACAATCTATACATCCCGTCATGTTCGATTCGTGGAATCTGTTTTTCCATTCACAGTCATCTCAGTCGTCCAAGCTCCGACACAGTCTCAAATTGGTTTCCATCAACATCATTTCTTCCCGCTACGGTTATACCACTCAACACACCCTCTACAGCCTCGTCCTCGGACTCGGATTCCTCTCACAGATAATCTCCGGTCGACCACTCCTCATCCTCCACCACCAATAATAACCCACACAACCAACCCTTTTCTTCTTTACCACTCTCTCCAGACCCTCCTCCTCTAATACCACCCACCAACACCCACACCATGACCACTCGTGCTAAAAACAAAATCCATAAACCAATTCAGAAACTTAATCTTACTGCTACATTGAACCCTCAACTTGAGCCGCAAACATTGCACCAAGCACTCAAAGATACTAAATGGCGTCATGCTATGTCCGAGGAGTATGACGCTCTTGTGCGGAATGGCACATGGGAACTTATCCCACCTAATTCCACACAACATCTTATCGGTTGTAAATGGATTTTTCGAATTAAACGTTTACCTGATGGCTCCATTGACAGGTACAAAGCGCGACTAGTTGCTAAAGGGTTCCATCAGCGTCCTAATGTTGATTATCATGACACATTCAGTCTGGTTGTTAAACCTACAACTATTCGCTTGGTACTCAGCCTTGCTATTAGTCGTGGGTGGTCTCTTCGCCAACTGATGTCAACAATGCCTTTTTACAAGGTCATCTCTCTGAAGATGTTTTTATGGCGCATCCACCGAGTTTTCTTGATCATGATACTCCCACATATGTGTGCAAGTTACACAAGGCTATATATGGTCTAAAACAAACACCACGAGCATGGCACCATGAGCTCCGACAATTTCTTGTAGCATCTGGATTTACAAACTCTCATGCAGACACATCCCTCTTTGTCTTTAACACCTGCGGTAATCTAGTCTATCTTCTTGTGTATGTTGATGACATAATTATTACAGGAAGCAATACCACAACAGTTCAACATTTTATTGATCTTCTTGGCAAAAGATTTTCCATCAAAGATCTTGGGAATTTGACTTACTTTCTTGGTGATGAAGTTGCAACTACTTCTACTGGTTTACTTCTCTCTCAACGAAAGTATATCACAGATCTTTTCGCTCACAAAAATATGACTGGCGCCAAACCTGTCACCACTCCTCTTGCCACCAAGCGCACACTTACAGTTCTTTCCGGCACTTCTTTGACCGATCCTTCTGAATACAGATCAGTGTTTGGAAGTCTCCAATAATTGTGCCTCACTCGCCTTGATATTGCATATGTTGTTAATAAGTTATCTCAATTCATGCATCGACCTACTATTGATCATTGGAATGATGTCAAGCGTCTACTTCGCTATCTTTCTGGTACAGCTGATCATGGTCTTGCATTATAGCACAACACATCTTTATCTCTTCATACCTTCTCAGATGCTGACTGGGCCGGTAATAAGGACGACTACACATCCACCAGTGCTTATATTGTTTACCTCGGTCGCAATCCGATATCCTGGTCCTCCAAGAAGCAACGCACAGTTGCATGCTCCTCCATTGAAGCCGAATATCCTTTTGTTGCTGCTACAGCTGCCGAGTTACGTTGGATTTGTTCTCTTTTATCTGAGCTTGGTGTTTCTATTTCTACTGCTCTGATTATATATTGTGACAATGTTGGGGCAACTCATCTTTGTTCCAATCCTGTCTTCCATTCACGAATGAAGCATGTTGCGATTGATTATCATTTTATTTGGGATCAAGTACAAACTGGAGCTTTACGTGTCACCCATGTTTCCTCCGAAGATCAATTAGCCGACCTCTTGACCAAACCTCTCCCTCGCACTCGCTTTCAGTTCTTGAAGACCAAGAATGGACTCTCCATAGGAGCTCCATCTTGAGGGGGCATATTAGAGAATTAAATACAACAGACTGTAATATCCTTGTAATTAGGTGTAATCCCATCATTTTTGCAATTAGTATCCTTGTAATTAATTGTAATCCCATAATTCTAGCAATTAATATCCTTGTAATTAATTGTAATCCAATAATTCTAGAATAGTTTCCTATGTAGGTACTTGGGTAACACTCAATCTTGTGTATATATATATATATATATATATATATATATATATATATATATATATATATATATTCATTCGTAATCAATGAAAAAGTCAAGCCATTGTTTCTCAATATTTCTCTCTTTATTTTGTACACACAATTATCATGTCTTTAGTTTGTATTTCTATTTATGAAATATTACTATACATTTTTCAAATACCTCATCCATGCTCTTAAAATAGCCATTTTTCTCTTTAATAGGTTTTGGTATGTTTATCATATACATCCATAATACAATTATCCTTTGCACCCTATAAAAGACTTAAAGTATAAGCATTTCACGCTTCCTTACTTAACTCTTAGCATACAAGATGTCTTCATAATTTTTTTTTATACCTTGAAGGTATTTCCAACTTGTATGATTAGCTTTTAGTCTTCTCCATAATTTATAGTTTCATTTCAACACATTAATGCATTAGCCATTTTTGTTTTCCTTTATTAAACCAAAATAGTTTTTTGTTGGTCAAGTATATATATAGCGGCCCTCTATTGTTTTTCTATGCCAGCAACCAAGCTTGGCTTGGCCCCATGAGGTTCAACTAAGCTTAGTGTCGCCTTGCTTGGTCTCACGGCCCCAACCACAATATAACAGCCCATACCTTGCTAGATTTCCCTTCACTAACTGGCAACTTTTCCATTACTTTTTAATTGAGATGTGAACCCAATATATATATATATATATATATATATATATATATATATATATATATATTAAAAACAAAACTACATTTTATGACTAATTTTTTCAAATTAAACTTTGAAGTTAAAGTGGTTCCTTAAGCATTCATTGAAGTCAACTTCTTCTTTACTACAGACTAATTCTTTCTTTATGATGGGCGACATTCCTTAAGTCTTGACATTTAATTTGCTATTTTCTTATTCCCCCTACTTTATCTTTCTTATTTAAACAACTTCAACCCATCTTTATGGTTAAACTAAACTTGGAAACCAAAGAGGTTTCAGGCCATTTTTGGCTTCACATTAGGTAGTCTATTCACAATCCACTTTCATCAATTAATAAATGGTACACCCACCTTCTAATACAACCTAGCAACTGCATCCCTTAAATAATCTATGTAAATCAAAATGGTGTGCCAAACCGCTTGGCTCTGTAGCGCAACGTATCACTTTATTAGTTACTGTTGGTCAACAACTGTCCTCACTCCATTTATTACCAGCCCATTGAATTTTCTTCAGTCCCTGCCCATTGATTTTCATGCCAACCTCTTCAATTACTTCTTCTCCTTCCATTCGGCTAAAAAAGGTAGCTAAACATAAGGATCAGATACACAACACACCAAATATCTCATACTCCATCCGAGAGAAAAGGAAGAAAGAGAGAAGCTTTTCTAAAGCTTAGTAAAAATAGAGAGAGAAAGATAGTTCAAATAAATAAGTGTTTTATTTGGGTTCCATCACATAGTTATTGTGGTGAAGTAATTTGAGTTTGTACTCAAATTAAGATATCTTTGTATTCTCTTATATTATTATAGTGGATTTTTCGGAGATCATCCCGTGGTTTTTACCTCTTAGTTTTAGAGGGTTTTCCACGTAAAATTCTTGGTGCCTCGTGGTTGGATATTTTTTACTCATTATTTCCTGCAGTGATTATTATTTTGGTGGAATTGCAAATTTAATCTGATTGGTATAAACTGATGTTTTATCTATTTAATTTATCAAAGACAACAGTATTGGGGAAGTGATTTTTTTCTCAACAATTGGTATCAAAGCTAAGGTTATTTGCTCGGTTGTTTTTGATAAATTTTATGGAGGAATCAGTTGGAGCCATGATTAAATTGACCTCTTAAAATTTTTCGATCCGGAAGCCCAGAATGGGGGATATCCTTTATTGTAAGGATTTGTATGATCCGTTGGAGCTCAAGGGAAAGAAGCCCACGGATAAATCTGAGGTTGATTGGAATAAAATGAATAGGAAGACTATTGGTCACATCCGGTAGCGGATTGATCAAAGTATGTTCCACCATGTTTTGCAGGAGACAGATGCTCACACTTTATGGACAACACTAGAGTCTATGTACGACAAGAAGAATGCACAAAATTAAACTTTTGTCATTCAGAAAATTGTTAATCTAAAGTACAAGGACGGGAGCAGTGTGTCGGAGCATAAGAGTGAGTTCGATGGTTTAGTGAACCAGCTGTCCACCATGAAGTTGAATCTTGATGATGAGATTCTGGCTCTTTTGCTTCTCAGTTCATTGCCAAACAGCTGGGAAACTTTGGTGGTGTCTCTAAGCAATTCAGCTTTAGAAAGAAAAATGACTATGTATATGGTTAAAGACAATCTTCATAATGAGGAGACAAGGCGAAAGGAGCAAGGCGTAAATTTTGAGACACATGCTCTTGTTACAGAGAACAGGGGCAGAAGCAATTTTAGGGGATCTCACAAAAGAGATAAAAGTCGCAGCAAAAGAAAAAATCACAGGATCAAGTCAAAGAACAGACAAGGTGAAACATATAGATGCTTCCATTGTAATAAGGAAGGTCATTACAAGAGAAATTGTAGAATCTGGTTAGAGAAGCAGAAAAATGGTGAGCAGGGAGAGGTTGATGAAAAGAACACTGCAGCCACAGTCACCGAAGATGTTGTGATTCTTTCATTTGAGGAAGAAGAATGCTTGCATGTTGATGATCAAAAAGTTGATTGGGTGGTTGATACTGGTGCCTCGTATCATGCTACACCTAAGAGAGAATTTTTCACAACTTACAAAGATGGAGACTTTGGGTACGTGAGAATGGAAAATACTGATCAGTCCAAGATTATTGGAATTGGTGATGTTTGCATTCAGACAGGTGTTGGTTGCACTTTTACCTTGAGGGATGTTAGACACGTACTTGATTTACGTCTCAACTTAATTTATGGCATAGCCTTGGACAGAGAAAGCTATGAGAATCACTTTAGTAGTGGAAAGTTGAAGCTTACCAAGGGCTTTATGGTGATTGCAAGAGGTGTAGCTCGTTGTTCGTTGTACAAAACTCATGTGAAGGTGTGTTCTAGTGAATTGAATGCAGTTGAGGATGAATCTTCACCAAACTTATGGCATAAGAGGCTTGGCCACATGAGTAAGAAAGGGTTACAGTTATTAGGAAAAAGGTCACTTATTTCTTTTGCTAAAGGTACTATTTTAAGCCCTTGTGATTATTATTTGTTTGGGAAACAATAGAGTTTGTTTTAGTAGTTCAGCTAAAAGAAAATCAGAGCTACTAGAGAGAGTATATTTTGATGTATGTGGACCCATTGAGGTTGAGTCTTTGGGTGGAAATAGGTATTTTGTTACCTTTATTGATGATGCTTCGCGGAAGGTGTGAGTATTTTTGTTGAGAACAAAAGACCAAGTATTCCAGTATTTTCAGAGTTTTCATGCTATGGTTAAAAGGGAGACTGGAAAATCGTTGAAGTGTCTTTCGTAGTGACAACGGAGGGGAATACACTTCAAATGAGATTGCTGAATATTGTAGTAAATATGGCATCCGGCATGAGCAGACTGTTCCTGGTACCCCACAGCATAATGATGTGGCTGAGAGAATGAACCGCACTATTATTGAGAGAGTGTGATGAATGTTGAGAATGGCTAAACTGCCTAAGTCATTCTGGGGTGAAGCTGTTCGTACTACTTGTTACCTGATTAATAGATCTCCATCAGCACCGTTGGATTTTTAGATTCCAGAAAAGATTTGGAGTGGTAAGGATTTGTCTTATTCTTATTTAAGGGTATTTGGGTGCAAGGCTTTTGCACATATCCCCAAGGAACAAAGATCGAAACTTGATGGCAAGTCTACTCCATGTGTGTTTGTTGGCTATGGAGATGTAGAGTTTGGATACTGGTTATGGGATCCAATGCAGAAGAAATTATTTAGGAGCAGAGATGTGGTGTTTCATGAGCACCAGAATTATGAGCATTTTGATAATGCTACACAACCCAGAGATAATAGAGTTCCAGATCTCAGCGGAGTTCCTTCTCCAGTACAGAATGCCATAGTTGGAGAAGGAGGTCATAATGAAGATATGACTGGTACAGATTTGCACGATGGTGATGGGTCAGATGCAGAGAGTGTTGATCAGGGAGAACAACCTGATATTGAAGAACCTCAGCTAAGAAGATCCACTAGAGAATGTGTGCCATCAGTCAAATATCCTTCATTTGAATATCTTTTAGTTGTTGAGGAGGGGGAGCCAATGGATTTTCAGGAAGTCAAGACTCATAAGGAGAAAAGTAATTGGCTAAGAGCTATACAGGATGAGATGGATTCTTTGCACAAGAATCACACCTCTGAGTTGACTACACTTCTGAAGGGCAGGAAAGCATTGAAGAACAAATGGGTGTTTAAGCTTAAGAAGGATGGAGAAAAACTAGTGAAGTACAAGGCTCGATTAGTCGTCAAGGGTTTTGCTCAAAAGCAAGGTATTGACTTCGATGAGATTTTTTCTCTAGTTGTGAAGATGACTTCTATTCGAGTAGTGCTGGGGTTAGTAGCTAGTATGGATCTTGAGCTAGAGCAGTTGGATGTGAAGACTGCTTTTCTTTATGGTGATTTGAAGGAAGAAATCTACATGGAACAACTAGAGGGATTTGAAGTTAAAGGGAAAGAACACTTGGTTTGCAAGTTGTAAAAAAGTTTGTACGGTCTGAAACAAGCCCCAAGGCAGTGGTACATGAAATTTGATTCATTCATGGTGGATCAAGGTTAAAGTAGAACAGTTGCAGATCATTGTGTGTATGTTAAAAGGTTCCTAGATGGTAACTTCGTTATTCTGTTGCTATATGTAGATGATATGTTGATAGTTGGGCAGGATGCTGGTATGATTTGTAGGCTCAAGGGTGAATTGTTCAAGTCCTTTGATATGAAGGACTTAGGTCCAGCTAAACATATTTTGGGTATGAAGATTGTTCGTGACAGGAAAGCCAAGAGGTTGTGGTTGTCATAAGAGAAGTATGTTGAGCGGGTGCTTGCAAGGTTCAACATGAGTGATGCTAAACTAGTTAGCACACCACTGGCTAGTCATATTAAGTTGACAAAGTGCATGTGTCCTTCTACCAAAGAAGGGAGAGATGATTTGGCAGCAGTTCCTTACTCCTCTGCTGTAGAGAGTCTTATGTATGCAATGGTTTGTACGCGGCCAGATATTGCTCATGCGATTGGCGTTATGGCGGTATTTGTCAAATCCTGGTAGAGAACATTAGGAAGCAGTTAAGTGGATTCTCAGATACTTGAAAGCTACTTCCAGTTTATGTTTGGGTTTCGGTAGTACGAGTCCAATCTTGGAGGGTTTTACAGAGCAGTATCATGGCAGTCCAAGTTACAAAAGTGTGTTGCTTTGTCTACAACTGAGTCAGAATACATTGCTGCTACTGAAGCAGGCAAGGAGATGTTGTGGTTAAAATGGTTTCTCCAAGAGTTGGGTTTAAAACAAGATGAGTATGTGGTTTATTGTGATAGTCAGAGTGCAATTGACTTGAACAAGAATGCCATGTATCATAATCGAACCAATTATATTGATGTTCGTTATCACTGGCTTCAAGAAGTGATGGAAAATGAATTGATTAAAGTGAAGAAAGTTCATACCGACGAGAATCCCTCAGACATGTTGACAAAAGTTGTCACTCGCGACAAGCAGGAATTTTGCAAGGAATCGGTCGGGATGGAATCCAAGTGACGGGGTCACAGAGATTACCTCCTCTAATGGGTTCGAAGGGGGAGATTGTTGGTCAACAACTGTCCTCACTCCATTTATTATCAGCCCATTAAATTTTCTTCAGTCCCTACCCGTTGATTTTCATGCCAACCTCTTCAATTACTTCTTCTCCTTCCATTCAGCTATAAAAGGTAGCCAAACATAAGGATCAGATACACAACACACCAAATATCTCATACTCCATCCGAGAGAAAAGGAAGAAAGAGAGAAGCTTTTCTAAATCTTAGAAAAATTGAGAGAGAAAGATAGTTCAAATAAATAAGTGTTTTATTTGGGTTCCATCACATAGTTATTGTGGTGAAGTAATTTGAGTTTGTACTCAAATTAAGATATCTTTGTATTCTCTTATATTATTATAGTGGATTTTTCGGAGATCGTCCCTGGGGTTTTTACCTCTTAGTTTTAAAGGATTTTCCACGTAAAATTCTTGGTGTCTCGTGGTTGGATATTTTTTACTCATTATTTCCTGCAGTGATTATTATTTTGGTGGAACTGCGAATTTAATCTGATTGACATATACTGATATTTTATCTATTTAATTTATCAAAGAAAATAGTATTTGGGAGGTGATTTTTTCCCAACAGTTACTAACTCTTTGAATACAAACATAGTATGCAATATCTCAATTCCTTCTTGATGACTATTATAGCTATAATTAGTTACTAACATTTCAGTTAACCACTTTTATCCAAACTTAGTTTATATGACTAACTGTTATACACTAAAACTAAAGAATTCACCATAAAGGAATTCTATAAATAACAAAGTGTAGCAAAGATGAGCTATGTACCTCTTTCCTTTCTTTTAAACTTAATTTTCAGTGCTTGAATCCCCTTTGTAACCTACTGAGATGAGCACGGGTTGTGTTAACGCCAAGTTTCATCGGCGCGTCCAATCACCAAATCCACGCGCTTGAACCTACACAATAAAATATCACACACGAAGCTTGACGGCTTGTGCCGCCGGGGGATAGCTCCGGTGTAAGAATAAGTACAGGCCATGCACAAGGTTTAACAATGGAGGCTTAAGTGTTTAGTGCTCAAAGATGTATTACCTGTTAATTGAACATAAGCCTTGTATTTATAATATTCTCATTACCTTAGAATCCATCTCTGAGTCGGTTTAGGACTCCTAAATATGACGGTTACCATTATTTGGGTTCAACACAATCTCCTTAAAAGGTGTAAGTGGAATCTAATCCAAACACTACCTTTGGAGTTACCTTATTCAAATATGGGTAGGATTAGGATCCGTAACCATCTAGAATCCTTATTACTTTGGACTCTGTACGAGGGCTAACCCATCGTCAGAAGCCCAATCCAACCAACTCATATATCGTCTGGGTCCCACCCAGAGACGAAATGCCCGGCACGGAACACCAGTCACGCCAAATTAGGGCTCTGGTCCAAAGGACTCGGATACCCGAACCTGAACGCCATAAACCCGAATAGGACTCCGGCCCAGAGGACTCGGATGCCCGAACTCCTTCAACATACCTGAGGGCTTCAGCCCAATGGGCTTAATATCCTTTTCTGATGCCAGGCCTTCGGCCCACACGGAGGTATGTAAAATGCTCTTGAACATTGCCCCCTAGTCTTTTGTTATAATATATTTATAATTAGAGACTTGAAAAGACATGAATTCGAAGTCACAACAACAAATGATGAGTTGTCTGGGGAACCCAAGCGGTTTTTCTCATTTTTCGAAATGCCACACATTTCCCCAAGACCGGCCCCACCTGCCATAAATAGCCTCCCTTGGGATTCGTCCAGGCTCACTATAAAAACCCCCATCTATCCATCAGTGTAACTTTTCCCAGTCTTTCACAATTTCAAATCTTTCTCTCGAATTTTTGGTGAAGGCGATTTTCGGTGAGCACCTTACTTCCCCAAACTTCTCTGATTTCAGTTTTTCAGCTTGTTTTTACTTTCTAAACCTTCACATTTCTAGCTTCTTTCTTGATCGTTTCCACTTCTGAAACTCCATATTACTATTTCCTTTATCTCCAATGGCAGATTCTAGCATTCTTCCCACCACTGAGCAAGTTCCTCCCACTGTCACCACCGGAGATCTGATTCCGGTCGATTTGCCAGTGGCTCCCATCGATACTTCCACTAACAGCGTCGAATCAAGGATCCGAAAGCTTTACTCCTCGGAAACCGATTTCTCACATGTCAATACCAAGTCCACCATCACCACATCCCAGCTCTCTGATGTTCGAACTTTGTTTTCCATCCCCAAAGAGTACAAAAATCGGGTACCCGAACCTTCCGAAAGGATGTTCTGGCATCCCGAAGGCGACTGGGTAGCCATTCCCATCTGGGCTCTGAAGTATGGGGTTCGGTTCCCTTTTCATGAGTTCATTTCCTTTTTCCTCTGCTTTGTGGGACTCGGGTTTGCACAACTTGTGCCGAACTCGTATATCCACCTAATTTCCTTTATTGCTCTATGCCAGGAGGTCAGGATCACTCCAGGTCTCGATTTCTTTTTCGTCTTATTCTCTGTCGGGAAGTCGAAGGAGCCCGGCTTTCGACAGCTAAACCGTGTGGCCGACCGAGCCACATTTATCAAGACTCCTTCCAGTAACAAGGGTTGACATCCACAATGGTTCTTCATGAGAGGAACCGACCTCAAGCTCTTGCCAAATTGGTCCGCTTTTGAAGATCCCATAACTAAGATATCCAAGTTCTCGAAAGACCAATCCGACGCCATCAAGGCCTTCTATAAACAACTTCGCAAGGCAGAGTGGGGTCCGGGAGTTCTATCCAATGACACTTGGCTGTACAAACATCGGTGTAAGTATCCTAGCCCGATTCTCCCCATACCTCCATTAATTTTAGTCTTGTTTCCATAACCCCTTTTTGTTTTTGCTGACTTGCTTCCCTTTGTGCATTGATAATCTTCAAACTCGAAGGGGCCGATGAGTCCTTAGTCCCCCTTCCTATCCAAACTGAATCGATCCGCCTTCCTATCATGGGCGAAGTGGCTGAAAAAGAGACTATTCACATTGCTGAGCTTTCGACCGGCTCTTCTTCGACTATGGCTCCTCCGAACACCACCGAACCTGCCAACAAAAATGTGCTGAAGATGAACCGATCGGAGAAGATGGCTCTGCTGAAGAAAAGTAAGAAGAAGCCTTCTACTAAGGGCCCCTCCTAGCCATCTTCTTCGGTCATTCCGAAGCTAACTCCTTCACCTCCACCACAAGTCGCCATCATCGAGGACTTAGAGGAAACCGAAGAGGCACCAGTACAAAACACTAAATAGACAACACTTAAACAACAACGTTTTTATAAAAAACGTTGTGGTATTTTTTTAACAACGTTTTTTAACAAAACGTTGTCGATACATATGAAAAAACGTTATCTATTTATAAGGAAAATTTTTAATTTAAAAAAAAAGTTATGTATATGAAAAACACGGAGCTTATTGAAATTAAAAACCCTCCCAGTCTTCCAACAACTGAATCAGCTCTCCCCTTGATGTAAGCGAGTGAATTAGGGCTTCCTTTACTTTTCTTTCTATCTATTACTCTCTCGCGAGATCTATAGTTACATATTGGTTCTACAAGAGGTTGGATTAGGGTCTGGATCATCAATGACAGAGGAGAATATCGATCTCTCGAGGTGTGGTGGTTCGATTTAACGAGCGTAAGGGTTCTGATTCATAAAACCCGACGACGACGGCGACGATCTCTTCGTTCATCATACGGAGATCAAATCCGACGGCCATCAGACTTTTATGAGGGCTGAATCACGAGTTATTGGTTGAGTTAAATAACAACAAAACCATGTTGACGTTACCTCCGCTTCGCCCTCCGCCATTACTTTCCACCGATTTCCGGTGGATTCGTTTGTTCTGTTCTGCCCACCCGTTGTGACTAAACCTCCCGAGCCCATGAAGGCGTAAATTAGGGATCCGTTGTGTGTGAGTGATCATGAGTATAATGGGAGCTCTACTAGCTCTTTGGTTGAAGATATTTCTTGCCAGTGCTCACGGCTATTACAAGAGGTTATTAGCTCCTCTTTCTCTAATTTATGTTCGCATTGCTATTAAAATCTTTTTTTTCTTGTTGAATTTCCTAAGATTGGGGAAGACTCATTAAAATTTCTTGAAATCTCTAGAGTATTTTTCACGATAAACAAGTTTCGAGAAATTAGAAGAAGATTAGAATCTAGAACTGCTTGTCAATATTTTGTATATTAGGAGATAGAACTTTCTTATTTGACCATCTTGTTACTTTTTTGCAGTAATGTTCTGTAACATTGCAAGTTTCCATTCATCATTTCAAATACATAGTATTCCCTGAAACTAATTGCCCTTTCTGTCACTACTATTGATAAATTGAATGAAGATTACTTCTTAGGATTCTTTTCAAAAAATGAGAGTGCTTCTTTCAAAATTGAATGTGACAACCCGGAAAATCGAATTGTCCAGAATTTAAGATTTAAAGAATTAGTTATTAATAAAATGAATTTTATTAATACTATTCTGTGCTATGTGTTTATTGATCGTTCTATAACCTAGTATGATTATTAATAGGGAGGATTCTGGCTACGAGCTAGACTGAACGAGTAAGAATTTTCAAGACGAAAATAAAATTTTTCTGGGAACAAAATATTTCTGGAGAAAAAGACGAAATAGACACTATTCACCGGACGAAACCCTAAGGGTTAGGGTTTGAATAACCTAAGCCTTTTAAAGAGTTCGGTATGTCGAAATGACATTCCATCGAAAGATTTGACGATAATATATTGTGAAAAGTGAAGTAAGCCAATAAGTTTTTCTCGAAAAACGTGCAGAAATCGAATAAAATAAAAACGACGAAAAGTATTGTTATGTACTTTTCACTCGTTTAACTATGTTAGGGGAAAACGTGAAGGAAAACGCTTGACACCAAAAAGTGTTTTCAGTTTTTCGAAAATCCGAAGAATATGTAAAAGTTAATCGATAAAGGAAAGATGAAATATCCAAAAATATTTGGATTCCGAGAATCGCAGTTTTTAATACTGTTGGACAAAAACCAAAAGATGGAACCACGAAGCTTCCAAGGGAAGCTACGTGAATAGTAAGGAGGTGGAATAGTAAGGATAAGTTACTTAATGATTAAGTAAACTTAAGAGTTAAGTAGATTTAATGGTTAAGTAGACTTAATGGCTAAGTAAGTGTGGAGGCCAAGTAAACTTGGTGGCTAAGCCATGAATAATAAGGCGGTTTGGTGAAATGACCAAAGTACCCCTAGCCTTGAAAATCTATAAATATGAAGCTAACTTCATTATTTTTGGATTTTGAAAAATCCTACAACTTTGAGAGAGAGAGAGAGAGGGTTCAGATGGGAGAAGAGAGGAATAGGAAGAGGAAAAGCTTGCCCGAGTGCATGCTTTGTCCGACGGAAGAAGATTAAAGAAGAAAGGTAACTCGAAACCTAGTCTTCTATAAATTTTCTTTAAGCTTTATATGTTAAAAACATAGCTTAACGAGAATAGGAAGTAAAAGATGTTAGAAATGGTTTCATATGGTTGAAGTCATAAGAAAATGAAGAAATAAAAAATAAAAAATTTAGTTTATAAATTTCTTAAGTGTAAGATTCGTAAGGATTTTGAGCAATCCGAATGAATCTTATGAATGAGTAGGTCAAATAAGTAAGGAATGATGTTCTATAACATCAAATTCCAAGAAAAAGTGAAATCATAATCCAAAATATCGATTAAAAATGAAGAACACGCGAATAATACGAAGAACACGCGAAGAACGTTGTTGATGGACAAATTGAAAACCATTGTAGCATAATTGTTGTTGATGGACACATTTAAAACCATCGCGTATAAGTTAGTTGCTTATTGCTTGGTTAGGAACGTTAGAAATGTTCATGAAGAACGGATTAAAACTGAGCTATAACGAAGTTATGGCGAAAATTTCTTAAAAGAAGAACGAGAATTAGAAAGTTAGTAAATGAACCCGAACGTATAGGGTTTCATAAGAATGTAAGAGAACATATAAAACGTGAGTCGTGGACTCAAGAACGAACGAGTTCCGAGTTCGGAGTTCGGATGATCGAATTACGGACGAACGAACGAAGAACGTTAATAACATAAAACGAACGAAGAATGAAGACTAAGCCAATTGAATGGCATGTTAACGGATTCAGAATGAAGTTCTGTCCAAGAGTAATCAAATTACGTAAGATAAGGAAGAAAATGGCTTTGGAACGACCTCGTTACGAGTTATAACGAATAAGATATGAGATTTCAAAGTCAGCGTCTCAAGCTTGTAAAAGACTTATAAAATTTTTCTAGGTTTCATGCTTGGCGCCGTAGCGCGAGTCGTGCCTTTGGGGGGCTGGCCATAAGAAATACGAAAGCTCGGGCCATTAGCTATCAAGCTAAGTAGCACCGCAGTACGAAAAGAAAGGGAAGGGTACACAGTCTTGCAGTCGGTGTAGGGCAATGCCTGAAATGAGAGATTTTATTGCTCAATTCTTCGGGGATGTGCAAGAAAGAAATATGAACATGTAATTCAACTAATGTAACACTTAATTAAGTGTATTAAACCTTTGATGAAGGTTGAATGAAAATATTAAATGAGATTAAAAGATAAAGAATATAGACGCGGGTTACGGAACCAATGTCCGGGAACCGTAGTCACAATGAAACGAACGTGAGGGATTGCTATAATTGTGATTCCTTAAACGTTGATTGAATAGGGTAATGAATAACATTTCAATGTTATGTCATGGTCATGAGAGATGAATGTAAAGCGTTTAGACGCTGTGAACGCAACGTTGTTGTGATGAACGATCGGTGTTAGCATACAACAAACCGTATGGCTTTGACATTAGGAAAGAATAATGAACATGGGGTTCAGGTGACGAGTAATGAAGGAAAGTAATTAAAACCTTGGATGAAGGTTGAATAGAATTAAGAGGCAAGTAACGTAAATGTTGAATACGTAAACGATCCTCGTGAATCGTATTCACGTTGAGCGAACGTTCTAAGTATACATTGGTTGTATGACTTAGACGTTGACGGGAGTAGTAAGTAAGATATGAATTATCAAGAAAGCCGTAGCGAACGGTAATAAGATTAATAAAAGTCGAATGTGAGTCGGATGAGAATTTTAGAATGAAATGTAAGCGTTGGACATTGGAACCGAGTTAAAGGTTAGTGTACGCGAATACTAAACGGGTAGAACCTACACCCCGTGTATGGTTTGACCGTAAGGTAATAAAGATCAATGATTAAACTGCGTGAGCATGGAGAAGTCAATTAAGGACAAGTATATATAACGTAAAAGAAGCCGAACTAATGTTTATAACTTGGATAACGTTCCGAGTCAAATGAATCGGACGTTGTAAGATAAGAATAAGGTAACGTAAAATGCTTAACGCTATAAATGCGTAGAATGAATCCTGAGGTATGACATTTAGTTGCCAGAAAGCCATAAGGAATAAGAAATTGACTTAATGAACATTATAGTTTAATAGTTCGGGTAAGTTAAGATGAATTTAGGTTATAGTACAATCGTAACCTTTGATGGTTGATATATGGGAGCTGGGCTAAACAATTCCTTCAGAGAGCGAAGGTATATACAAAATTGGCAACCGATCTAACTCACTGTTATGGGCAGTGTAGATGAGACAGGAACTTGTTTGTTAGTTGTTTATAGGAAACCACTTAGAGTACCATATGGACTACTAGCAGAGACACAATGCGTGCTGAGTCCTAGGAGAGTTATAAGAAGAAGATAAGAATGTAAATCATTAAAGATGATGAACGTATTAAGTAAGACATCTCCGTATGTCATGAAGCCGTTAATCGGTAAAGGAAGTTGGTCGCATAAACTTAGTTTGTAAGAACGTGAACCCTAAGAAGTAAAGTAAAGTAAACCAATACGTAAGTCAATTATATGACTAATTGGTATATGTGTTATTTCCTTATGTGCTACATATGAATTGGAATGAGCAGTTCAGCGTAAACTATAAGTTGTAGCTGTGCGTAAGACAAGTTTCCTAACTTCATTCATATTTTAAATGAATGATAGTTTCTAAGCTTCTCAGATGTTGAACTTGAGAAGTTCTGTCTATGTGCAAATGTGTAATATTTGTACAAGGTGTTAGAATATATGAGGCCTTGTGCCACAATGTGAACACTTTAGTGTTTCTATGATATGAACTGTTCTGTGATTGAACTATTCAATATGAGCATGTTCTGTTTATACATGAACCGTTATTGTTAAGTCTGTGCTATTGATTCTAGCCAGACAGAATGTGTATGAAAGATAGTAGAGAATGAATGTATTTCAAAGGGAATGCAACTAATGTTTTAAAATGATAAGAATCGAGATTATTCCTATTATTCAAGCTGCTTCATAACCTTTGTTCGGTTATTGAAGTCTTACAAGAATGTTTGAATTCTTAAAGTTGTTTGTTCAACTGTTATGACTAGCTGGGCAATTGAATGCTCACACTTGCTTTAAATAAAAAAAATATTTTCAGCGAACGATATTATAAAGAACTTAAGGATCCCGGAAAGATCAAGTTGACCGGTATCCAGAAGAAGTGCCATTCATTATATGAATGTGCGTAAAGATCAAGCGAAGACTTGTAATATAGAATGATAGAATTAAACTATAGAATAGTTTAATGAACGATTATGTATCCTTGGTGGCGGATAAAAGTCACTTGTACAAGATGTAAAGAATAAGGTAATTATCATTATTTGGAATGAAAGAGGTTTTAAGGTTTTAGAACCTGGGATTTGAGGATGTATGTTGTTATATTTAGCTATATAATGATGTATGTTTGGAAGAAGATGGGATTGTGACGTACGAAATCCGAATGTGAAAATAGACCGGATTTTGGGGCATTACATTGAACTTGTGATTACTTGATACTGCAAACAAGTTAGTTAGGTTTTCATGGTAGTCTCTTATAATGCCATAATAATATCTACTTAGCAATTGATAGTGGTATCATTTTGCTCATTAGAAAAACTATTTTTCCCACCATATTTTGTTATGTCTTTTAACTCGATTCCTCATTAATTATCGGACTCTAGACCTTATTGCTCAATTATGCCGAGAAAAAGATACCCATTTCTAAGGCTTGATGGAAGTACGTCAATCAAGAAAAGACAAAAGTTGGTCAACAGCTTTTAATGATCAATCAAAGGTATTTATGTTTTTACCTTTGAATTAATATTGAACAACAATATGCATAACAAGATTATTCCACATGTTGCAGGACGAGTTTGCATTTCTATTGAGTAGTATAAAATTTGGTGGTTGTGGCCTCAATTTGATAAGTGCAAAACCGAAATGCCTGTTTGATCCCGATTGAATCCTCGCCAATGACAAACAAGTAATTATTTGTCTTTGGACACTTGAAATTTTATAGATGATGGCTTTTATCGAGTAATGAGAGGACTTTGTTTTGCATAATACAATATATAAGTTTTTTCCTTCTGCTTTTGTTTTTCTTTTTTACCATATGTAAATCAGAAAGAAGAGTCCTGGAGGATGGGCGTAAAAGAGAGTTTATATCTATCAATTTTTGAGCACTTTGGTACCATTGAAGAAAAGGTTTTGATGTAACCTTTAAATAATGATTTATATTGCAGGATAATCATCATAGTTTTCTAGTAAGTTTGATGAATTAGTGTAATTTTACGTAGGTTTACCAAATACGATGTCGAAGAAGGGCTCCAAAAGTTATTTAAAAGGAGCAAATGATTCTAAGAACCAAGTATGTGAATCTTTGCTTTCTTCTCATCATGTAATTAACATTGCTCTCAAAGCATAATGACAAGTATTTTATTTGCAGGGGAATTTTCTTTCAACAGAAGATTTACGTGACCTGTTTACATTCCATGAGAATGTGAGGCAAGTTTACATATATGACATTACTCAATAGAAATAGCAAGTCATTATGCTTGGTAATTTCTATGTGACCAGGAAACATCTAATGCAACTATTCCGGCAAGATATTTTTTGAAAGAAAAGAAAGAAAGAAAACAATACCGAAATTAAATATGGTGATTGGAGACCGGTTACATTGAGATCTTTCCTATGCTATATGTTAGTAATTCCTATTTAATAAAAGATAAGTTTTAACATGTTGTGTAGAAGAAGTGTTTTTGTAAATGATTGATTGGGATGACTTTAAAGTTGGCGTAAGTAAACTATTGGACCTCTCACCGTTAGACCTAGCATTCTGGGTTTTATGTTTCATTACTTACGAGTTCGAATTGGATTCTACTTTAATGAGTTTGCCATTATCTTTAATTTACGTGTCTCGATGTTATTGTTCTTATCCTTTATTCTTCATTAAAATTATGTTCTAATTAACGATATCTGTGTACTTACGAAATTCATGAAAAGATGAATTGCATCCGATGTGAAAGTGGGGAGAAATGGCGGATGACATCTTAGAAAAATTGTAGGGAATTGGATGGAGTTAATTTTGAAAATGAAGATCAGAATCGATCAAGAGGATATAGGGGCTAACGGTGAGTAGGTCCAATAGGGAATTGGATGTCGCAGTGTTGGTGTTTTAAACGGGCACACACCGACAAAACTCAACGGGCTTGTCGAGTAAAAATCATTAGGGTTCAAGTTACATCTTTCTCACCTTACCAAGTTCCTTGAAGTGTGCTACTGTGTTTTCAGTTACTTACCGTGACCCTCTAATGACACGTGTCTAAAGCCATGAAAATTGGTGCAAGGACAATAAAGGCAAATAGGATGAGCGTAGAAGAAGTTCAGCTCTGTTTGCAGGAACTTGATGAGAGCATTGAATCATAGAAGGAAGAAGATCAGCTCTGTTTGCAGGAACTTGATGAGAGCATTGAATCACAGAAGTTCAACTCTATTTTGTCGTGGTTGTGACAAAATGGATTCATACAGTGAGAGAGAGTCTACGTGCTGTAGAAAAAGAGTATGCTAAAACTGAAGATGTTTTGAAGTCACTTCAGAGTGTTGGACAGATCATTAATGAAGTTCTCAGGCCTTTGGACAATGAACGCTGTAAGATGACCCGTCATAATTTCCGTTGCTTATCCATTTTTTAAATAGACATGACTTTGTAATTAGGAAGCTGGGTTGTTCATATATTCTTTCTGTTTTTTTTTCGCTATTGATTTTTTTTCCTTCACTTTTTCACCTTAGGAAGTTGCTATTATAAATTGATAAAAGTAGAGTATTTGGGCATATTTTGTATTTAGAACACAATTGTGCTTCATTATCCCTTTTTTCCTCTAGTTCATTTAATCTTGTATTCTATTACAGTGATAGTTAAAAACTCTTTTCTTAACTACTCATTGATTAAGGTAATTTTGAATTACTTATATTAGACATTAATTGTATTATAGAAGATTTGCGCAAGATGCACGTCCTTGTTTTCTCTTGGTGTATCTTTGGTTACTGCTTTAACTTTTACGTGTTTTTATATATTATACATAATCACCAAATTTAACAAGCTTTTTTCTCCATACTTCATGGAGCCATTCTTTGTGTTTCAGGTTTGTTATTATTCAAAGTTATTGATGCCCTCAATCAATCAATCGAACATACACACATACACACCAAAAATTTTAGAGACTTGATTCTACATTTTTGTCCACATGGTACTGCCCTCATTAAACATTTCTTGTCCAACATGGTACTGGTCGCACTAAATTTTTTTTTGCTATATGCAGTATCCCTTAGGATAATCATCCTTCTTGTTATGCTTGTGTTGTTTTGGGTTTCTTGTTTTCAAGTTGAGCGTTCTTTATTTTAGATAATATATACATGATAAAACAGAAATGACTAGATCTCATGACTTCCAAGCTTTATAAATATGACTGTTGTGAGTGTAAATATGTGGCAATTTATTGATCTCACGTGTCTCCTCGTATTTTACATGTTTTTTCCTGGTGCTCCTTTTGCAGGTTGATATATGTTGTTTCGATAAAACTGGGACACTAACATCTAATGACATGGTATGTCAGTTATAACTTGTATTTATTTTAATTGTTTTATATATCATGTCTAATTACATGATTGTATGTGGTGCTTGAATTGGCGGGAGTTTTTACGGAGTTGGGTTGTGAAAGTTTGGAATTAGAAATGAAATGACTAAAGTGCCATTTCGCACTGGAAATTCTAGCATCTTGTCATGCGTTGGTTTTGTGGAGAACAAGCTGGTATGTGTACTAACTTTTAAATCACATTGGATACAACTACTATGTTAGTAAACCATATCTTGCGGTTGTATGTAAACAGGTTTATGAGTTTTTTCATACTAATTTCGTACATAGTTGAACTGCAAATGTCAAGTTTCAGAAATATATATTTTAGCACACTTATGCCTTTCCTTTATTGCAGGTTTCTGAGGTGGTCTAGTGTACTTGCACAATGAAAGACATGTAATCCATAGGGACATAAAGCCATCAAACCTGCTTGTAAATCGTAAAGGGGAAGTAAAAATTACAGATTTTGGTGTGAGTGCAATGCTAGCCAACTCTATAGGTCAACGTAATACGTTCGTTGTGACTTACAATTATACATCGGTGAGTGGAGTAATCATCCTTCAGTGCACATAGTCTATTTGCTTCTTCAATGTCATTTATATTGCAAAATGAATTTGAGATGTATAGATGGATAGGTTGGTATATATTTTGTGGATGTATTAATTTGAAACTGTAAACGAATAATATTATTGGGATGTATTTTGAATGGTTGATACATTTTGGCTACATATCATGTCATTAGCATATTGCAGGTGCATTAGTAATATAAGTAAACCACATCCTTTTTTTTCTTTTTTTTATCTACAACATTTAAAAAACGTTGTCTGATATACTAAACAACAACATTTTTGGTGAACCACAACCTTTTTTTTCTTTTTTTTATCTACAACATTTAAAAAACGTTATCTGATATACTAAACAATATTTTTATCCAAAAAACGTTGTGGAATCATACCTTCTACAACGTTTTTAAGCATCTGCTAATTTTTGAAAAACAAATCTACAATGTTTTTTCCTAAAAAACGTTGTGTATTGAGCTTAACTACAACGTTTTAAAAACGTTGTGTAAGGGTGTCAAATAGATGACACCCTTAACAACGACGTTTTTCTGACTGAAACCACAACGTTTTTTCCGCGTTGTCTATTTACTGTTTTGTAGTAGTGAGGTTCCTCTCGAACCTCGATCTAAGAAGCCACTGTTAGAAGAGGATCCAAATCTACAGGTCGTGGAGGCCGACCCTCTTCCTACCTCGACCCCCACTTCCAAGGCGAGCTCTTCACAAGGGACGCCGATTACTCGCTGACCGAAAGGTCCTTCAGAGGTGTTCCCCTTCAATTTGTTCGAGCATTTCAAACTTCTCGGTGATGACGAACAGTTCAAGGGATACTCCTTCGAAGAGTATCTAGTAGCCTACATCAGGGCTCAGTGTTAGGTAATCCCGAAAGCATTGAACTTCTTCTTTTATATTTATGCTCTGCTCTTCATAGCTGATGTGTTCTTTTTGTTGCAGGCCAACGCCCTCCTTGCTCGAGCCATTCCGCCTCTGGCCCGTACTACTAAGAAAGAGGTTCATCTGAGGTTGGATATGTTACTGCTCGAAGCTGAGGTTCGTGGCCTGAACTTAGACTTGAAGAAAGAAAGGGATCTCCACGCCGAGACCCGTAACAAAGTGACCAAGGCTGAACGTCAGGTCAATGAGCTCAAGGACCAATATACATTACTTTAGCAGGAGTTCGTTGGTCTCGATGGTCACGCCAAAAAAATTATTCAGGAGAAAGATCTCTTGTTGGAAGAAAACAAAGATCAGGAGCAGGCGCTTCACGCCCTCGGGGAGAAGTTTACCGAGATGCATGAAAAAATGATGCATTTGATTCGGGAAAACAACACTCTGAAGGAAGAACGAGCCGAAGTCAAGCAGCGAGCTATTGTCGAATATGAAGAATCTCCTGCCCTGACCGAGAAGATCATGGCTCAGTTTGCTGAAGGCTATGAAACTTATTGGGAGAAGGCTCGGGAAAAGATAACAGCTACTGGACACGATGCTTTTGTCCTTTGTAATTACGTAATTAAGCACACTTAGAGGGGGGGTGAATAGGTGTAAATACTTAGAAGTGATCTACAAATGACCAATTTTCAAAGTTTACTATAGCGATCGTAATCGGACGGTCCTAACCTCTCAAAAGTATTAGTTATATACTTTTTCATTATAAGCAGACTGACTAATACATCCGTATTAGTGTAAAACTTTTTTCGACGTAAACAAAAAGCTGCGAGAATATTGAAGCAAAAAAAACGTAGCAAAACAATAAAAAATCACTGCGAGATTTTTTACGTGGTTCAACCCCTATCCTCTACTCTAGTGGCCTAATCCACGTCCAATCCCAACTAGGATTGGAGACTCACTTTAGTAAAATAATATTCAGCAATTACAAAGACAATAAAACTCCCTGTTACAACGACGATCAATTGGACACCTCTGCCCCCTTTGCACCTCTGCAACACCTCTCACCTCTGAGACTTTGATACCTTCGTTGTATAGACTGAATATTACTAAAATAAAAACCTCAAGCCAACCTAGACTTGTACTATGTTTACAATATATATGAAATAAGGAATACACGAACACTGTAAACCAAGACTAAAAGAATGATATGATAATTGATGTGTATCTTGGATAGCTTGAAGAGTTTCTGTTCAGTAGTCTTGTCTTCTTTATAAAGCCGTGTCAACAGTATATATATAAAGAAGAGAGCAACGGCTATGAAACCTTCCAATTCCTCATGCAATGGCTATATCTTTTTGAATGAAATAGGAGATCCACGTTACCAATGACAACATCGGTAGATAAGGAATCACAAATGACTATGAAGAAGTCAAATGAAAATCAAATACTAGTTGAAAGAGTCCTATTAGCAATTAGCAAGATCCTTAAAAATAACAATTCTTGCTTAGCATGTGACAAAATAACATCTCCATCAACTTTAAATAAGAATCCTTCATAAAATCAATTCCTAAAAAATCTCCCAAATACATTTAAATTGGTAGCTCAATATATATATAACAAATAACATATATATATATATATATATATATATATATATATATATATATATATATATATATATGGAAGGATATAACCCCACAATAAAATATGAGAAATTTAAGGAATATTAAACAGATTTCCAATCTCCTTAAATTACTCCAATTTTAATTAGTCTTTAAAGCATATCAGGATTGGATATAAACATATATATATATATATATATATATATATATATATAAAATTTAAGGCATGTGACAAAAATAACCACCTTGATTTACTCACTCCAATTTAACTTTCGTGAGCTAGGAGACAAAGTGATTAATCCATGCAATAACCCATGCACACTATTATATATCACATAATTAATATGCATAAAATTATTTGAATAATATGACCCAATTAAATTATAAGCCAAAATAAAATCAATTAAGCCCATATAAATATTGTCATCCTTAACACCACAAAGTATAAATACTAACCTTCTCCCTTTTTTTGATGATGACAATATATTATCTTTTAACTCTATATGCTCCCCCTATCTATAAGGCTCCCCCTAAATATATGCATATTAAGTCAACATGAATACCCAGTCAATTCAAATTTCAAATACCAAATATCTCTTCCCCTTTGTCATTATAGAAAAGAAATCATTAAGCACAAGTTGGTTATAACATAATCATCATTACCCAAATATCTCTTCCCCGTTGTCATTAACAAAAAAGGAGAAATTAGTGAGATCCTTGAATTTCACATCATCCTTGAATTTCACATTCTAACCACATACAGACATTCCAAGTTCTCTTCTCAAAGTGCAAAAACGCTCTTCACTTAAAGGTTTTGTAAAAATATCTGCCAATTGATGTTCAGTAGGGACAAATACTACTTTAATTAATCCTTTAGCAACATTATCTCTTAAAAAATGATGTCTCACTTCAATATGCTTAGTACGAGAATGAAGCATAGGATTTTTTGAAATATCAATTGCACTAGTATTGTCACACATAATAGGCACATTTTCATATATCACATTAAAATCATGAAGAGTTTGAATCATCCATAAAATTTGTGAACAACAACTACCTACCGCCAAATATTCACCTTCCGTAGTAGACAAGGCAATAGATGTTTGTTTCTTCTTTGTGCTTGCTATAAGGCTTTGACCTAAAAATTCACAAGCACCACTTGTGCTTTCTCTATCAACTTGGCACCCTGCATAATCTGCATCTGAGTATCCAATTAGTTCAAAACTTGGAGATACAGGATAGTATAAGGCTAAATTAATTGTGCTAGCTAAATATTTAAATATCTTTTTACCTCTTTAAGATGAGATTCTTTAGGTTGAGCTTGAAATCTAGCACAAAGGCATATACTATACATAATATCCGGTCTTGATGCAGTGAAATAAAGTAAACAACCAATCATACCTCGATACATTGTCACTTCAACATTTTTACCTGTAGCATCCGTGGTAAGCTTGATGGTAGTACTCATTGGTGTTAACTTTGGTTTGGTATTTTTAAAACCAAATCTCTTTAATAACTCCTTTACATACTTGGATTGGTGAATGTGAATCCCTTCATTGGATTGTTTGATTTGAAGCCCCAAAAAATAGTTTAATTCCCCCATAAGGCTCATGTCAAACTCATTATGCATACATTGGGAAAACCACTCACACAAAGAGTTAGTAGTAGCTCCAAAAATTATGTCATCCACATAAATTTGAAGAATTAATAAATCTTTATTTTTGATTTTAATAAAAAGAGTAGAGTCAATCTTACCGCGATTAAAACCATTTTCTAATAAAAACTTGCTTAGTCTTTCATACCAAGCTCTTAGAGCTTGTTTTAATCCATACAAAGCCTTTTTCAATTTAAACACATGATGCGGATATTTTTCATGTTCAAAACCGGGTGGTTGCTTAACATATACTTCTTCATTTAAGTAACCATTTAAAAAAGCACTTTTCACATCCATTTGATATAATTTAAATTGTCTAAAGCATGCATAGGCTAATAAAATTCTTATAGCTTCCAACCTTGCAATAGGGGCAAAGGTTTCTTCATAGTCTATACCTTCATGTTGATTATAGCCTTGAGCTACCAATCTGGCTTTGTTTCTTGTTATAACACCATTTTCATCTAACTTTTTTTGAAAATCCATTTTGTACCAATAATAGATGCATTTTTAGGAGGCTTAACAAGATCCCATACCTGACATCGTTCAAATTGATTTAACTCTTCTTGCATGGCAATTGTCCAATTTTCATCTTGAATTGCTTCCTTGGCATTTTTTGGTTCAACTTGAGAAAGAAAGGCTGAAAATGCGCAATAATTCCTTTCTTTCCTTCTTGTGTTCATCCAAGTGTCAGGATCTCCAATAATCAAGTTTGGAGGATGATTTCTCACAGTTCTAGATGGTTTAGGAAGCCTTGCTGTAGTCATTTGTTCGTTGAATTCAAACTGTGGTATGTCACATTCTGCATCAGTGTGTTCGTCTGATTTTCCTTCTAAATTGGACGGGTCTGACTGTCTGTTTTTCGGTCTACATATCTGAGTTTTCTACTAAAATGGACGGGTCAGGCTGTCTGATTTTAGTTGTCTTTCCTTCTGATTCGAAAGACTTAGGCTGTCTGTTTTCAGCTGTATTTCCTTCTGATTCGGACGACTTAGGCAATCCAGATTCAGCAGTTTGGCTTCCACGAATCAAATGATTATTTCCTGCAGAATCCTCATCTTTTGACAGATCATGGTTAACTTCATTAAATATTACATGCACTGATTCTTCAACCTTTGACTTGTCAAGACTATAAACCCTATATGCCTTACTATGTGCTGAATAACCAATAAAAATAGCTTCAGTTGATTTGGCATCAAATTTTCCAAGATTACTATTAGTATTTAAAACAAAACATTTAGCACCAAACACTTTAAAATAATTAATATTAGGAATCCTTTTGTTTAGTAACTCATATGGTGTTTTCAATAATATGGGTCTAATCAATACTCTATTTAGAATGTAATATGCAGTACTTACAGCCTTTGCCCAAAATCTTTTAGGTAGTTTACTTTCTTGAAGTAACGTTCTTGCAGTTTCTTAGAGAGTACGATTTTTGCGTTCCACTACTCCATTTTGTAGTGGTGTTCTTGGTGCAGAAAATTCATGTGTAACACCTCTCTCACTGCAATATGGTATAAAGTCTTTTCCAAATTCCCCACCATGGTCACTTCGAATACCAATTAGCTTGAGGCTGTGTTTTGTTTCAACATTCTTTATAAGCTTTTCAAATTCTGCAAAAGCTTGATCTTTAGTTTTCAAAAATAAAACCCATGTAAATCTTGAAAAATCATCAACAATAACAAAAACATAATGATTATTTCCTAAGCTAGCATATCTCTCGGGTCCAAACAAATCAAGATGCAATAATTGAAGAGGTAAAGAAGTTGATACCTGATTTTTGCTGATAAAGGAATTTCTTGCCTGCTTACCTAACTGACATGCACTACAAATCCCTGTCTTTTCTTATTTTAGCTTTGGCAATCCTTTGACAAGGTTCTTGGTAGCAAGTTTGTTAATTAATTCCATATGCACATGTCCTAACTTTTTATGCCAAAGAATAGTTTGATCTTGAATAGCAGTTAGGCAAATATCTTCATTTTGATTTTCAAAATTAATTGTATAAATATTACCTTCCCTTTGAGCAATTAAAGGAACATTGTGAGAAGCATGAATAATAGCACATTTATCTTTTTCAAAAACTACTTTATGTCCACTATCCATTAGTTGACTTACACTAATTAAATTATATTTTAATCCTTCAACATAATGAACATTATCAATGAAAACCTTACCATTTCTAATTTTACCTTTACAGACGATTTGGCATGTGGTGTCATCTCCAAAGGTAACAATTCCTCCCTTCTTAGTAGTTAGTGAGATGAATTTAGCACTATCACCCGTCATGTGTCTAGAACATCCACTGTCTAATACCCATTTATGTGATGATACTTTAGCTTTAAAACACACCTACAGAACAAAGAAGTAACTCATCTTTTTGGTACCCAAATCTGTTTGGGTCCGGTATTGTTAGTAACAATTAAATCTCTTTTCTTTACCCAAACTTGTTTTATTTTAATTTTATTACAGTTTGTATCAAAATGTCCTTTTAAACCACAATTTTGCAAGTAATAAAAGGTGAGCAATAAAGAGGTTTGTTCCTTGGTTTATTATTTATTACTCTAATTTTATTAGTAGTGCTTGTGATGTTCTTAACAGGATTATATCCAATTCCTTGTTTATCTAGACTTGACCTTTGAGCACCTAACATTATATTTAAATTCTCTTCCCCTTCAACAAATTTTGCAAGATCCTTTTTCAATGAAATTATTTCTTCCTCATTATTATTTTGCATGTTTAATATTTTTCCATCATTAAAAGCATCAATACAAGTATCTCTCATTTTCAAACTTTCTTTTAAAACATCATTTTCCTTTTTAAGATCATTGAATTCTTCATTTAATTTGTTTGCACGATTATATAGAATTTTATTATAGTTATCAAGATAATCAATTTTAGCATTTAACTTAGATATTTCACTTGATGAGCAATCTTTTAACTATTTCTTATTTTTCTTCAATTAATGTTTCTACCTCTTTCATTAAATCATTTATCCAATTTTTTAAATGAGCATTTTTCTCTTTAATACGAATATTTTCATTTTTAAAACTAGATAATCGAAATAGTAATATCACCAAGTTCGAGTTTACCTCGGATGATTCGTGATTGCATAATCCAAATGAAACACAGTTGAAGCGATTTCATCTTCTTCCTCATCATGATTGGACTCATCATCGCTCCATGTCATTAACGCCTTTCCTTTTGAATTGCTTGCTTTGTTCTTCCTTTTTAATTGGAAGTAGTCTCTCTTGAAATGCAGGCCTTCCACATTCAAAATGTATCTTCTTGTGGCTTTTGCTTGGCGTCTTTCTTGTTGTTGAATGTCTTGCCTTGAAACTTTGATTTATTCTTCTTTCTAATCAGCTCTCTCAATTTTCGGGACATCATAGCTATTTCTTCATCGGAGTCTTCATTATCACCTTCTATGTAGCTTTCAACTTGCAGAGCTAAGGTCTTCCTTTTAGGTCCTTCATCTTCTTCATCATACCTCTTTAGTTGATTTTCGAAATCTTCAAGTTTTCCAAACAAAGTTAGAGTTTCCATCGTACTGATTGTAGTTGAGTCTTGAAGAGTTGTAACTTTTGGTGCGAACCGTTTGGGCATGACTCTAAGTATCTTTCTATTTATCTCCCTTTGATCAATTTTCCGGCTGAGCATGCTTAGAGAGTTCATGAGAGTGAGGAATCTAGCTTGAGCTTCTTTGATGGACTCATTCTTCTCTAACATGAAAAGTTCATATTCTTGCATTAGTAAACTTAATTTGACTACTTTTACCTTTGTAGTTCCCTCATGGTTCATGATGATTGTATCCCATATTTCTTTAGCAGTGGTGCATGCAGAAACTTTGTCAATTTCAGCTTGAATCATTCTACTTAGCAGCCTGTTCATGGCTTTGGAGTCGTAAGATACCATGTATGATTCATTTGAATCCATTTCCATGAGAGTCTTCGGTTTTCCATCATCATGTCTTGGAATGACAGGGCCATTCTCAACAACCCACCGTTCCCATGGGTCTCGTTTGAGATAAATCATCATTCTAAACTTCCAAAAGTTGAAGTTTTCACTTCCGAGCAACAAAAGTGGTCGGCTTGTGGATTGACCTTCTTGAAAACTGAGGTGTGCCATAGGATCTTTCCCTACGACCTGCAAAGATCAATATTAGTAGATCCTTGCTCTGATACCAAATGTAATTCTGTAATTAAGCACACCTAGAGGGGGGGGTGAATAGGTGTAAATACTTAGAAGTGATCTACAGCGGCCAATTTTCAAAGTTTACTATAAAGCATCTTTAATCTCCATTTGTCTAACCACATCTCGTATTAGTTATATACTTTGTCTGTTATAAACGGACAACTAATACCTGTCCGTATTAGTGTAAAACTTTTTCGACGTAAACAAAAACTGCAGAATATTGAAGCAAAAAAAAACAGAAGCAAAACAATAAAAAATCACACCGAGATTTTTTACGTGGTTCAACCCCTATCCTCTACTCTAGTGGCCTAATCCACGTCCAATCCCAACTAGGATTGGAGACTCACTTTAGTAAAATAATATTCAGCAATTACAAAGACAATAAAACTCCCTATTACAACGACGATCAATTGGACACCTCTGCCCCCTTTGCACCTCTGCAACACCTCTCACCTCTAAGACTTTGATACCTTCGTTGTACAGACTGAATATTACTAAAATAAAAACCCCAAGCCAACCTAGACTTGTACTATGTTTACAATATATATGAAATAAGGAATACACGAACACTGTAAACCAAGACTAAAAGAATGATATGATAATTGATGTGTATCTTAGATAGCTTGAAGAGTTTCTGTTCAGTAGTCTTGTCTTCTTTATGAAGCCGTGTAAACAGTATATATATAAAGAAGAGAGCAACGGCTATGAAACCTTCCAATTCCTCCTGCAACGACTATATCTTTTTGATTGAAATAGGAGCTCCACGTTACCAATGACAACATCAGTAGATAAGGAAATACAGCTATAAAGAAGTCAAATGAAAATCAAATACTAGTTGAAAGAGTCCTATTACCAATTAACAAGATCCCTTAAAAATAGCAATTACTGTTTAGCATGTGACAAAATAACATCTCTATCAACTTTAAATAAGAATCCTTCATAAAACCAATTCCTAAAAAATCTCCCAAATACATTTAAATTGGTAGCTCAATATATATATAACAAATAACATATATATATATATATATATATATATTGGAAGGATATAACCCCACAATAAAATATGAGAAATTTAAGGAATATTAAACAGATTTCCAATCTCCTTAAATTACTCCAATTTGAATTAGTCTTTAAAGCATATCGAGTTGGATATAAATATATATATATATATATATATATATATATATATATATATATATATATATTCTATATATAAAAATTTAAGGCATGTGACAAAAATAACCACCTTGATTTACTCACTCCAATTTAACTTTTGTGAGCTAGGAGACAAAGTGATTAATCCATGCAATAACCCATGCACACTATTATATATCATATAATTAATATGCATAAAATTATTTGAATAACATGACCCAATTAAATTATAAGCCAAAATAAAATCAATTAAGCCCATATAAACATTGTCATCATTAACACCACAAAGTATAAATACTAACATCCTTGATTCTTCTGACGAAGAATCTGAAGCTGGAGATGAGGGTCCACAAGAATAGCTTCTTTTAGGACTTGTAAATTTTGTAGTCTTCATTTCTTTTCTTTATTTGTAACTTTCTCGATCAGTTATGCTTATAACTTTATCGATTAGTTATGTTGTTTGAAACTTTCTGATCAGTTTTTGTCCGAAGCTTATCTGATCGGATTTTGTAAAAACTTATAAATATGAATGAATTACAAAATTTTTGTTAGTAGTTTTCTCGATCAGTTATACTAGTGACTTTTACCGATCAATTATGTCGTTTTTAACTTTCTGATCGATTTATGCTCGAAGTTTGTCTGATCGGATTTGTAATTTTTCGATCAGTTATACTTGTGACTTTTACCGATCAGTTATGTTGTTTCCAACTTTCTGATCGGTTTATGCCTGAAGTTTGTCTGATAAAGAATTAATAAATATAAATGAAGTACAAAATTTTCTGAAGAGAAATCTCATTTATTTCATTGATGAATAGCATGATTTACATAAGTAAATAATGACATAACTTTTTCTGGTAATATTTTCTAAGTCTTCCAGCATGCCATGTATTCTTCACTTCCGAACCATCCATTGCCCGAAGCCGGTAAGTACATGGCTTCGGAACCTCTACTACTTCATAGGGCCCCTCCCAGTTCGGCATCAGCTTTCTAGTGTTCTGGGGGGTCGATGCCTCTGACTCCCGAAGTAATAAGTCCCCAACTTCGAACCTTCTTAGTTTCACCTTCTGGTTGTAGTGTTGGGCAGTTCTCTTTTGGTAGATAGCCAACCTTATCAGAGCTGAATCCCGAACTTCCTCTAAAAGATCCAAGTTTAGTCATATGCCATCATCATTGTACAAGTCTTTATACTGACTGACCCGAAGTGTAGGAGACCCGATCTCAACAGGTATAAGTGCATCGGTCCCATAGGCCAATTTGAATGGTGAATTCCCAGTTGTTGTTCTCAGGGTAATCTGGTAGGCCCACAAAACACTTAGTAATTCCTCAGGCCACTGAACCTTCAGTTCATCCAACCTTCTCTTGATGCTGTTAAGTAGAGTTCGGTTAGTGACTTCTACTTGCTCGTTCGACTGAGGGTGAGCAACATAAGTCTTTCTGTGCTGAATCCCTAACTCTTTCAAAAAGGCTTCAAATTTTGATCCCACAAATTGTCTGCCGTTATCCGAGACCAATGCCATCGGGATACCAAACCGATAAATAACCCCTTCATTAAAAAACTTGAGACATTCTTGTTCGGTGATCTTCTGTAGAGGTTTGGCTTCGACCCATTTGGTCATGTAGTCGATGGCCACGATCACAAAACTAACTTGTCCCTTGGCCTTCGGCAGAGGTCCCAAGATGTCGATTCCCCATATTGCAAATGGAATCGGGGATAAAACCGAATAAAGCTCCTCGGGAGGCTGATGAGGAATCACACTGTTCAGCTGAGACTTGGGATATTTTCTGACAAATTCTTTGGCCTCCTGATAGATGGTCGGCCAATAGTAATCCTGCCTTAAAATCTTATGTGTAAGTGACTTGGTCACCATGTGATCCCCACAAACGCCTTCGTGCACTTCCCGAAGTGTGTAATCCACTTTCGATGGTGTCAAACACTTGAGTAGTGGAGAACTGAAAGCCCTTCGGTATAGGTCTGCATCAATAAGGATGAAGTTTGAGCTCCTGTGTTTGATCTTCCTTTCTAACATGCGATCCGAAGGTAGAACCCCATCAGCTAGATAAGAGATGTACGGTGTGAGCCAGCAGTCGAGCCGATCCAAAGCTAAAACATCTGCCTTCGGAATGCTCGGTTGTTATAACACCTCTAAGTACACTAAACCATTGAAAGAGCTTGCTTCAGTCGTTGCCAATCGAGCCAAAACATCTGCTACCGTATTGTCTGACCGATCAATCCCTTGACAACTGTGTGAGCTGAAGTACAGGAGTTTTTTTTTCACTTCGGCCAGGTACTTTGTCATCCTCGTCCCTCGGGCTTTAGACTCCCCAGATATCTGTTTGGCAACCAGTTGTGAATCACTGTAGATGACTAACTTCTGCACCTCCAAGCTCTCGGCCAACCGAAGTTAAGCTAAGATGGCCTCATATTCTGCCTCGTTGTTTGTGGCTTTGAACTGAAACCGAATGGCTTATTGGACTTTGAACCCTTCAGGACCCCTGCACCGCTGACGTCCGAGGTTGATGATCCGTCTACATAAAGAGTCCATGCTGTTTGCATCTGCTGTGTTTCAGTGACCGACCCCACATCTGGTTCCGTGAAAGAACACTCCACAACAAAATCTGTCAATGTATGTCCCTTGATTGTTGTTTGGGGATGGTACTCCAAAGAAAACTTTGTTAATTCCATCGCCCATGCAGCAAGCCGACCCGAAACTTATGGCCTGTGCAGTATAGAAGCTTAAGTGCCATATACACCACCACCAATCGACCCTGGAAATAGTGCCGAAGCTTTCTGCTTGCGATGATTAAGGCATAGACGAACTTTTTCAGGTTCGGGTACCTTGTCTCTACATCTCGAAAAACGTGGTTGACATAGTATACCTGGAACTGTCTTCCCCCCTTGTCCCTTACCAGTGCTGCTCCCACGGCCATCGAGCTTGCAGCCAAGTATAAATACAAAGGTTCCGAAGGGATCGGCTTCATCAATAATGGTGCCGAAGATAAATATTTCTTGATCCCTTGGAACGCATCTTCACACTCTGAGGTCCATTGGAAACTCTTCTCATTTTTCGGCCCCTTGAGACTGTCAAAAATGGTAAACACCTTTCGGCTGATCTCGATACAAATCTCAAAAGGGCCGCAATCCGACCCGTCAACCTCTGAACATCCTTGTAAGTCTTCGGAGACTTCATATCTAAGGTCGCTTGAATCTTTTCCAGATTTGCTTCGATTCCTCTTTTGCTGATCAGATATCCCACAAACTTTCCAGACCCCAACCCGAAAGTGCACTTAGTCGGGTTCAACCCATGTGGGCCCCCCATGGGGAGTCATGGCCGGCCACTTGGTGGCCAAGGAAAGGAGGTGGCTTAGCTAGAAAGTATTGAATAATAAGGAGGTGGAATAGTAAGGAGGTTGGGTGACTTTTGACCATTGTACCCCCCACCTTGCTAATTCTATAAATAGAGAGCTATATTGGTCATTTGCTAGTTGTTTAATTTCACCAACATCTTAGAACATTATATTGAGAGAGAGAAGAGAGAACTATTTCAATTCATACAAGAAGAAGAAGAAGAAGAAGAAGAAAGAAAGTTAGAACATCATAGGAAATGAATCTTTAACCAATAATCTTCATCTCTTCATTTGTAGTTTTGATAGAGAAGTGGATATTGGTGGAGCATTTATCATAAGGAGTAACAAGGACGGCTATTAGTGGACTTAAACATTCATAAACCATGTTTAAAGTGGAATCATAATCATAGAAATATGAACTAATGAAGAACATATGAAAATTTTATCATATGTTGTTGGTGGACAAGTTTAAAACCATCATAGGTAGAATTAGATGATATATATTTATGTTGTATGATGGATGTATGGATAATGGAATGAATCCATTTGGAACGGAGTAAAAAATCTCAAGTAATGAAGTTATGGCGAAATTTACGAAATTAGACAATAATCGTCGAAATCGTGAAATTCTCGGAATGAAAGTCAAAAGCCGTTTAAGTCGGAAATCTTAGTTTTGGATGACGTATCTTAGAACTATGAATTTAAGAGTTGAAGACTCAAGAATGGTCGAATTCTGACTTAAAATGAAGAAACAAGCTATGAACGTTCACAAAAGTTTGACGAACGCGTAATAAGGAACTTAAATGGTGAAATTAATGTTAATAAATTCTAAAACATAAGTTATCCTAATGAAATCATAGTATACAAGATATGTGAGATAACGGCTTTTGAACGAACCAATTTCGACTTATAACGATTAAGTTACGAGCCCGAAAAGGAATTGAAATGAAAAACTTAAAAAAATTCAAAACCTGCGAGGGACGGGCCAAGCATGGCCTTAAACCTAAGGAAGTGGCGTCGCAACGTCGGAACGGGGACAAGGCTACTAGAAATATGCGCTGCAGAGCAGTGTTTAGTAAAGAAAGTGGCGCCGCAGTGCCGGTTCTAGGCAAAAGGCAGAGAAGAAAGTTAATGAATACAAAGAAAGGGAAGTTGATTGAAGGTGAATTATGACCTTAATTAAACTTAAGTAACATCATAAAAGATGATTAAAACCTAAAGTTCAACGATTAAAAGTCAATGAAAGGTTACGAAAACGTAAGAAACAAAGTAAGTTTGATAATTCGAAAATCGTACGCACGTTGAATGAATGTTTGAGATTTCTTGAAATGTAATTACTTAAGCAATATTAAAGTAATAAGATTACTTATAACAACAAGATGTTATAAAGCCATAATGAAAGTTGACTAACCTAATGAATGTTGGTAAGTTACGCGAATAGATAGTTAGACCGAGAAGACGGAGAAGATAGGTTAAAGACAATACATATTGATTGTTTATGACTTAATGTGGTATGCTATGTAATTATATGATGTAGAATCTATAAAGACTCAAAAGGGAAGTGAATTAGTAATATAAGACGCTAAAGGCAAGTGTTCTAAACCCTTGTGTATACCTATGTTGGGCAAGCTTTATGATTCATGTTTCTTAAGCATGAATCGATGTATTGAGAAGTCAAAGCCAATTCTTTCGGCTAAACTTAATATATTTTGTGGATTTCATTATAATCTAGTAAAATATTATTGATATTGTTATCTTATGCCAACTGTTTGGTATGGATTCAAAGAAAGACTGAGTATAAAGAAACAAATGTTTTGTCGTCAATCGACTGGCAAGTGAGGTTACCAAAACTTGATCATAGATACGTTTAATGGAGTAGTGTTGTACAACATAGAGTACTATAGGCTGATCACCTAGACGTGCTCGTAAGAGATAACGAACTTACGGACTTGGTGCCGGGTTGTCCTTTTCAAAGAAATAATGAAATGCTCAAGGTCTTTGACCAAAATAAAGGTTTAACTAATGATTTTCATGGTTAAACATCACTAAGAAAAGAGAAGTGCTATTTTGAATTTTATATAGTACTTCATAACCATTGCTTCGGTTATAGAAGATATCTATGTATTCATATGATTCACACATATTGCTCAAATGAAATTGTTATACTTGCTAAGCTAGTTATGCTTATCCTTGCTTGAATCATATGATTTAAGCTAAGAAGGAACGGACCGAAGGATCCAGTAAGGATAAAGGAAACACTAAGGCGGAAAATTAGCTATCTTTGTAATAGCATAATATGAATTTTGTATTTATTTGATACTATGATGAAGAACATATGTAATGGTTACAAAGAACTTGGGAAGGGAAATATTATTCTGTAATATATAGAAGACATTCACTCTTTTGATGTATTTCAATGGAATGTATGTGTGAACAGTAGCACCGTGTAGCACCATCTGTCGGGTTGGAAGATACCTAAATTTGGGGTGTCACAGGTTGGTATCAGAGCCGTAGGTTATAAAACTTAAGGGGGGAAAGAACCTTAGGCCATAACCTTAAGAAGAGTTAAAGAATTAAAAGATGAAGTTAACCCTAAAAATACATTAAATGTGATATGTGTTTGTAATGTTTTAATGTTGTGTACTAATCACAGTAAATTGTTTTATTGTAGATGTCAGGAGATAACATGATGTATAGAGATATACACGTGGTTAGTGAATAGTCTGTGAACCAAATAGAGATTTTACCGACACCCGTAGCTGAGTTGCCAGAGGTGGTGGTGGTGGAGTCAGGAGATTCTGAGAACTTAGGATTTACATCCTTGTTCGATGGAATGTCTGAGGAGGAGGTAGAGGTGGTATCGTTTAACACTGTATTACCTACAGCAAAGATGACTCCGGGGGAGTTAATGAAGGCATTATTCATGACGGTGTTGGATAGGAATATCCAATTAGGGAAAGAAATAAAGGAGGAGAACCATAACATCTTGGAAGACAAGAAAAGCATGGAGATGTTTTGGGAGATAGAGCATGATGAGAAAGTGTTGGCGAAGGACAAGGTCCATGAGATAAAACACGAGGTCTTTGAGCTTGGGGAGGAGCTAAAGGCCAAGAAGTAGAAGATTGGGAAGATGTCCTATATTCATAGGAGTTCCCATGAGGATTATCAGCGATAAGTGGCTGAGTATCCTGTGGAAGCAGCGCAAACTCGACATACTATCAGTCGAGATGTGGTAGTCAGTCTTGCTGATGCAGATTATGCCAATGCCATTAGGCAAATGTAATCTAGTTAGTAACTGGAGTAGGTTTAGATATGTAAATATTGTGTATCTATGTAGTGACGTAAAACCCTCTTTTGTATAATCAAGGGTAGTCTTTTGTAAATCCCAAATTTTAGAAAGTAATTGTGGGAAGGTAATGTAATCAGCCAAGGCTGTGTAATGATGACGATGTAATATTATACTACAACGGAGGAAATCATATCAATAAAGTACTTATATTTATTGAACATGTTGTGCAATGAATTGAGTTATGGTTTAAAAATGAATAATGACTAATCAATAAGAAGAAACTAATAATGAAGTGTTATTCGTTTTAACAGAAAGATGCAGCCAAGAAGAAGACAACGAAATCAAGAAACTAATATGAATCAACCTGAAGGGGGACCGATTAACCCGATGCAGGAGTTTGTTAACTTATTAACAACTGCCTTTAATCGGAATGGTACAAACATACCTGTCAATCCTGCAGTAGTACGTGTTACTACGTTTAAGGATTTTAAGAGTGTAGGTCTGCCAGAGTTCAAAGGAACCACGGACCCTACAGAAGCCCAAACTTGGGTAAAAGAGATTGAAAAGGCATTTGTAATTGCAAATGTCGAATAGGAGCAGAAGGTTTCTTTTTTCACTTACATGATGAAGGGAGAGGCCAACTTCTGGTGGAAGGTAAACCAGGCTAGGGCTAGAGTAGAGAACATAATGTGGGCACGGTTCAAGGAGATATTCTTTGAGAACTATTTCCCCACAAGTATGCAGGGTAGGATGGAGATGAGATTTTTATAACTGAAACAAGGGGACATGACTGTTCCCCAATATGCTGCCAAGTTCAATGAACTGGCAAGATTTGCTCCACATCAGGTGGATACAGAGGTGAGGAAGCGAGGAGGTTTGAGCAGGGCTTGAAACCCTGGCTCTATAGCCGAATATCAATGTTTCAAATTAATTCCTTTGGAACCATTCTGGAGAAGGCAATAATTGATGAGGGTGGTAGTGAGGCTTTAAGCCAATACCACAGATAAAAGAAGAACAAGAATAAAGTAGATGGGGGAGTGAAAACCGAGGGAGCCAGCGGGAGTGACAACGAGCAGAAGAGGAAGACTTTTTACTCTGAGAATACTGGGGTAAAGCAAAGAGATCCTAAAAAGAGGATGGAGTTGTGTAAGAATTGTAGGAAGACTCACTTAGAAGTCTATCTCAAAGGTAAAGCGGTGTGTTACAACTATGGACAAGAAGGGAACATTTCGCCTAACTGTCCAAGTACGAAGAAGAATCATGGATGCTTCGTATATGGATCAACTGATCATATGGAGAAGAATTGCCCGAAGAAGGGGATGGATGGTAACACGAGCACTAATAGTGATAAGTTAGCTATTAGTGGCCCAGCTCAGATGAGTAGGCCGATGGCCCGCACCTTTAATATGACGGTCCAGGATGCAATTGCATCAGGGGATGGATGTAGTTGCAGGTATTATCCCGATCAACGATATAAATGCTTATGTGTTGTTTGATTCGGGTGCTACTTGTTCTTTTATAACATGTGATTTTGCTAGACAATTAGGATTACTTCCCGAAAGATTGCCTATGCCTTTAAATATTAAGGTAACAAATGAAGAAATAATCCCTGTTTAACATATCCATAGACGTTGTTGTGTAGAGATACGAGGTTATAAGTTATCGATAGATTTAATACTGATAAAGTGGGGAGAATTCGATGTAATTCTCGAGATGGATTGGTTGTTTAACCATGGTATAATTTTAGATTGTCGAAAGAAAAGTGTAAACATTAGAACTTTGAAGCAGCCTAATGTAGTGTTTTACGGTAGTAAATTGCCGGGACGTTCGTGTTGTCTTAATATGACACAAACTAGGAAATTGTTGAGAAAGGGATGTGTAGGTTATTTATGTCATGTTGTTGATACCCAGAGAGTGGGAGCAAAGATGGAACAAATACCTATAGTCAAAGAATTTGTGGATGTATTTCCAAGTGAGTTACCAGGTCTTCCATCGGATAGGAAGATCGAATTCGTAATAGATATTGTGCCAGGAGCAACACCAGTTTCAAGGGCACCATATCGTATGGCCCCAGTAGAAATGAAGGAGTTGATGGTTCAATTACAAGAACTGTTGGATAGAAAATACATTCAACCGAGTGTTTCACCGTGGGGAGCACCGGTACTGTTTGTGAAGAAGAAGGATGGATCGTTGAGACTTTGTATAGACTACCGAGAGTTGAAAAAGCTAACAATAAAGAATAAGTACCCATTGCCCAGGATCGATGATCTTTTTGATTAATTGAAAGGGGCAAAATATTTTTCTAAGATAGATTTGCGAACGGGGTATCATCAGTTAAAGTTAGGAAGGAGGATGTACCTAAGATGGCGTTCAGGACTCGTTACGGTTTGGTAATGTCGTTTGGGTTGACAAATGCACCAGCTGCATTTATGGATATAATGAATAGAGTGTTCAAACAATATTTGTACAAGTTCATCGTAGTGTTTATCGATGATCGATATTCTACTCTATTCTAAGACGCCAGAGGATTATGTTGAACATCTAAAATTAGTGTTGGAGACACTAAGGAAGGAAAAGTTATACGTGAAATTAACTAAGTGTGAATTTTGGCTAGAAATAGTGCAGTTTTTGGGACACGTTATTGACAGAGAGGGAATTTCAGTGGACCCAACAAAGGTGGAAGCAGTGATTAATTGGGAACAACCAAGACCACCAACAAAAGTATGAAGTTTTCTAGCGTTAGCGAGATACTATCGAAGATTTATCCAAGATTTTTCTAAGATAGCTACTCCGTTGACTAATTTGACAAGAAAGACAGTGAAGTACGTGTGGACTGGGAAGTGTGAAAACAGTTTTCAAAAACTGAAGAAAAAGTTGAGTGAAGCACTTGTATTATCTTTACCCGATGATACAGGAAATTTTATAGTTTATAGCGATGCTTCGCATAGAGGACTAGGTTGCGTGCTCATGCAGCATAGCAAGGTCATTGCGTATGCATCACGACAGTTAAAAGATTATGAGAAAGTTTATCCTTCTCATGATCTAGAACTGGCAGCAGTGGTTTTTGCCTTAAAGATTTGGAGGCATTACCTATATGGAGAAAAATGTGAGATATAAACGGACCATAAAAGTCTAAAATATATCTTCACACAAAAAGACTTAAATATGAGACAAAGGAGATGGTTGGAGTTGATAAAGGATTACAATTGCGATATCTTGTATCACCTCGGAAAAGCAAATGTAGTGGACGACGCCTTAAGTAGAAAGGGTCGGGAAAAGTTGTCTATGTTAACGACTCAAACTAAGTTAATAACAGATATGACTAGAATGGAGTTAGAGGTGAAGTTACCAAGTGAGTCGGGTCAGAAATTGTTTATAACAGAGACTCAACCTACCATTGTAGAGAGAGTCAAAGAGGTACAACTCAGAAATCATGAGTATGACCAGATGAAGAAGCAGCTAGCAGATGAAAAAGAGATAAAGTATAGTCTTGATAATGAGGGGTTATTAAGATTTGAAGGAAGAATTTGAGTTTCAAGTGAAACAGAGTTGAAGGAAGAAATATTACAAGAGGATCATAGTTCAAGGTACTCGATTCATCCTGGTAGTACTAAGATGTATCAAGACCTTCGACAGAGTTTTTAGTCGCCAAACATGAAGAGAGAGATAGCAGAATATGTAAGTAGGTGCTTAACTTGTCAGAAAGTTAAGGCCGAACATCAACGACCAAACGACTTGTTACAGTCATTGGAAATTCCGGAATGGAAGTAGGAGCATATCACAATGGATTTTGTGGTGGGACTTCCAATTACACAGAGAGGGTACGACGCTATTTGGGTAATAGTGGACCGGTTGACGAAGTCGGCTCACTTTTTGCCAGTAAGAGTCAAGTTTAACTTAGATTAGTTAGCTAAACTTTATGTCAAGGAAATTATTTCCAAACAATGGGAACCAGTTTTGATAGTGTCAGATCATGATCCACGATTCACATCAAATTTCTGGAGAAGTCTGCAAGAACAGATGGGAACTCAGTTGAAGTTAAGCACAACTTACCATCCATAGACAGATGGGCAGAGCGAAAGAATAATTCAAACATTAAAAGATATTCTCCGATCTTGTGTTATGGATTTCAAAGGTAGTTGGGATGATCATCTACCGTTAGTAGAGTTTGCATATAATAACAGTTTTCATGTAAGCATAGGCATGCCTCCTTATGAAGCTTTATATGGAAGGAAGTGTAAAACACCATTGTGTTGGGATGAGGTAGGAGAACGCCAAATTCTAGGACCTGAAATGGTACAACAAACCGCAGATGTAGTTAAGTTGATACGAATGCGACTGGTAGCAGCTCAAGACAGACAGAAAAAGTATGCAGACCCTCACCGAATGAAAAGAGAGTTTGAAGTAGGCTCGTATGTATTTCTAAAGGTATCTCCTTCGAAAGGAAAAATACGGTTTGGGAAGAAGGGAAAGTTAAGTTCAAGGTTTATAGGACCTTTCGAGATATTAAAAAGGGTAAGAGAGGTAGCTTACATGTTAGCATTACCTTCAAACTTAGAATGAATACACAATGTGTTTCATGTATCTGTGTTACATCCTTATAAGCCAGATTATAAGCATGTAATAGAGTATGAGCCTATTCATGTTGAGAAAGACTTGATGTATGAAGAAATGCCTATGCAAATCATTGATAGAAAAGAGCAAGTTCTAAGGAATAAAGTAATACCTTCGGTGAAGGTAGTATGGAGAAATCACGATGTCGAAGAAGCAACGTGAGAACTCAAAGAAAAGATGAAGAACAATTACCCTCAGATGTTTGATTAATTTATGGCGAGATTCTGGGGACAGAATCCTTATAAGGGGGGAATAATGTAATAACCGAGAAAATCGGGTTATAATGTAAAATAATTTTATTTGAATAATTAATGAATAAAATTATAATATATGTTATTTATAACAAGTAAGCTAAATGTAGGTTGTTTCATAACCTAAAAGAGGTATATAATCGTAGTATTCTTGCTAAGTGCTAGAAATAAGGTGTTTGAATTTCCAAGATGAAAATAAAAGCTTTCCAAAAAATTCTCTGAAAAATACTATTCATCCATTTCTGCTCGAGAATTAATTTTGAACTTCCGGGAAATACGTAATGATATAATGATAAGGAAGGATGGATTATCTAATAATAATTCAATTATGACAAACGCAGTTTTTTCGTTTGCGTACTAAGTTCGAGAATGTTAAGGAAAATGAAGATTTGAATAAAAGATGATCGTGTAATAAAGAAGTTACTATACGAGGTAATGAATACGAGTATAATACGAAGTATTGTACAAGTACGTAAGAAGGATAATATAACGTATATGATGAATGTTATACGAACTAGTATACGAGAAGAATACGAGAATTATACGTTAAAAGCTTCAACCATTCTTAATGGACTAGTAGGATTGGGTTATGATTTGGCAAGCCCAAGTGAAATATGTTAAGGCCCAAAGATAATTAAATGCAAGCCCAATATTAGGCCCAAAGTTAATTAAACCTAAGCCCGAACTAAGAACTGAACCCGTGGATTGAACCGATGGGTCACCGGGTGAGAAAAACCCATGGGGCAACCCATGTAGGCCCCCTATGGGGAGTCATAGCCAGCCAATTGGTGGCCAAGGAAAGGAGGTGGCTAGCTAGCAAGTATTGAATAGTAAGGAGGTGGAATAGTAAGGAGGTTGGGTGACTTTTGACCATTGTACCCCCCACCTTGCTAATTCTATAAATAGAGAGCTATGTTGGTCATTTGCTAGTTGTTTAATTTCACCAAAATCTTAGAGCATTATATTGAAAGAGAGAAGAGAGAACTATTTCAATTCATCCAAGAAGAAGAAGAAAGAAAGAAAGTTAGAACATCATAGGTAATGAATCTTTAACAATAATCTTCATCTCTTCATTTGTAGTTTTGATAGAAAAGTGGATATTGGTGGAGCATTTATCATAAGGAGTAACAAGGATGGCTATATGTGGACTTAAACATTAATAAACCATGTTACAAGTGGAATCATAATCATAGAAATATGAACTAATGAAGAACACATGAAAATTTTATCATATGTTGTTGGTGGACAAGTTTAAAACCATCATAGGTAGAATTAGATGATATATGTTTATGTTGTATGATGGATGTATGGATAATGGAAAGAATCCATTTGGAAAGGAGTAAAAAATCTCAAGTAACTAAGTTATGACGAAATTTATGAAATTAAATGATAATCGTCGAAATCGTAAAATTCTCGAAATAAAAGTCAAAAGTCGTCGTTGAACTCAGAAACCTTAGTTTTGGATGACGTATTATAGAACTATGCATTTAAGAGTTGCGGACTCAAGAATGGTCGAATTTTGACTTAAAACGAAGAAACGAGCTATGAACGTTCACAAACGTTCGATGAGCGCGTAATAAGGAACTTAAACGGTGAAATTAATGTTAACGAATTCAAAAACGTAAGTTGTCTTAATGAAATCATAGTATACAAGATATGTGAGATAACAGCTTTTGAACGAGCCAATTCTGACTTATAACAATTAAGTTACTAGCCCGGAAAGGAATTGAAATGAAAAACTTAAAAAAAATTCAAAGGCACAGGGACGGCGCCACAGCGCCCCCCAAACCTAAGGAAGTGGCGCCGCAGCGGCAGAACGAGGACAAGGCTACTGGAAATATGCGTTGTAGCGCAGTGTTTAGTAAAGAAAGTGGCGCCGTAGCGTCGGTTCTAGGCAAAAGGCAGAGAAGAAAGATAATAAATACAAAGAAATGGAAGTTGATTGAAAGTGAATTATGACCCTAATTAAATTTAAGTAACATCATAAAGGATGATTAAAACCTAAAGTTCAACGATTAAAAGTCAACGAAAGGTTACGAAAACGTAAGAAACAAAGTAAGTTTGATAATTCGAAAACTGTACGCACGTTGAATGAATGTTTGAGATTTCTTGAAATGTAATTACTTAAGCATTGAAGTAATAAGATTACTTATAACAACAAGATGTTATAAAGCCATAATGAACGTTGAATAACCTAATAAATGTTGGTAAGTTACACGAATATATAGTTAGACCGAGAAGACGGAGAAGATAGGTTAAATATAATACATATTGATTTTTTATGACCTAATGTGGTATGCTATGTAATTATGTGATGTAGAATCTATAAAGACTCAAAAGGAAAGTGAATTAACAATAGAAGACGCTAAAGACAAGTGTTCTAAACCCTTGTGTATACTTATGTTGGGAAAGATTTATGATTCATGTTTTTTATGCATGAATTGATGTATTGAGAAGTCGAAGCCAATTCTTTCGGCTAGACTTAATGTATTTTTTGGATTTCATTATAATCTAGCAAAATATTATTGATAATTTTATCTTATGCTAACTGTTTGGTATGGATTCAAAGAAAGATTGAGTATAAATAAACAAATGTTTTGTCGTCAATCGACTAGCACGTGAGGTTGCCAAAACTTGAACGTAGATACTTTTAATGGAGTAGTGTTGTACAACATAGAGTACTATAGGCTGATCACCTAGACGTGCTTGTAAGAGATAATGGACTTACGAAATTGGTGTCGGGTTGTCCTTTTCAAAGAAAGAATGAAATACTCAAGGTCTTTGACCAAAATAAAGGTTTAACCAATGATTTTCATAGTTAAACATCACTAAGAAAAGAGAAGTGTTATTTTGAATTATATATAATACTTCATAACCATTGCTTCGGTTATAGAAGATATATATGTATTCATATGATTCACACATATTGCTCAAATAAAATTGTTATACTTGATGAGCTAGTTATGCTCACCCTTGCTTGAATCATATGAATGCAACTAATAAGGAACGGACCGAAGGATCCAGTAAGGATAAAGGAAAGGCTAAGGCGGACAATTAGTTGTCTTTGTAACAGCATAGTATGAATTTTGTTTTTATTTGATACTATGACGAAGAACATATGTAATGTTTACAAAGAACCTGGGAAGGGAAATATTATTATGTAATATATAGAAGACCTATTCACTCTTTTAATGTATTTCAATGGAATGTATGTGTGAAGTAGCACCGTGTAGCACCATCTGTCGGGTTGAAAGATACCTGGATTTGGGGGCGTCACATCGACTCTAATACTACTCCACCACGCCCGTGACAAACGTGGGAGTACAACCTTGCTCCTTATGAACCCTTCACCTTGAATAACTTTTCCAAAGTCATCTTAAACTCGCTCTACCCGACTCAAATCATACTTCAATGCGTTTGCATGAGTGATCATCTTGTGCTCCATTTGACTTAACTATATTTGCTCCACTACGCGGGCTGAGTAACGCGCGACCTATGAATGTTCCACCCTGAAGTGTTAACCTGCTACTTTGGCCCATCGAACCATGAGCTCTGATACCACTTGTACTAGAATTGCACGATCCATCCCCACATCAATTCATCACACACATGTGTAGACTAGCCCAATAAGCATGTTAGACTACCTTCCACCTTAAATAAAATTTCACTGTGTGGTGCCAACTCACTTTTGATATCCTAACAATCTCCCCCTCATAAGTGAGTTTCATCACATAAAGATCTCCCCTCACTTGAACACACTTCTTTTCAATCACCACAAACCAGTTCTTGGCTAACTATTCTAGATCCTTTGTCTCCATCGAGAGTCAACTTCCATCAAGAATTGAACATCTTCTCTTTAATCATCGCGGATCACTAATTCGCGGCTAACCACATTCGAAACCAATTCTTTGCTAACCCATCAAAAATTCAACTTCACCATCGAGAGCACCTTAAGGGGAACACCAACCCTTCATCAAGAATTCACCACCATCGTGTGTCTTATAAAGAGGTTGTCCAAGATTTTTTTTAATTTCCAAACCACCATCGCGTATCTTTAGAAGAGGTTTATTAGCCCGGGATCAAACTTCTGTAACTATTTTGGGCCCTTTGTCTCCATCGAGAGTCAACTTCCATCAAGAATTGAACATCTTCTCTTTAATCATCGCGGATCACCAATTCCCGTCTAACCACTCTCGAAACCAATTCTTGGCTAACCCATCAAAAATTCAACATCACCATCTAGAGCACCTTAAGGGGAACACCAACCTTTCATCAAGAATTCACCATCATCGCGTGTCTTTTGAAGTTGTCCAAGATTTTGTTAATTTCCAAACCACCATCACGTATCTTTGGAAGAGGTTTACTAGCCCGGGATCAAACTTCTGTAGCTTTGATACCAGTTGTTGGTGAACCTCTTCTAAAGATAGTGATGGTGAACCTCTTTAAAGCCTCTCAATATATATATATATATATATATATATATATATATATATGCCGCTTTTTATGCGGGCGGTCTGTATGTGGGCCACCTTTATTGACGGACAAAACCGTCGCCATAGGATCTGAACCGGACTATAGCGACGCTTCAGGGCTATGGCGACAGGTTTAGTGACGATTTTGTCTATCGTTAAAGGTGGTCTGCATGCTGACAACCAATATATAAAGCTCTCGATATATATATATATATATATATATATATATATGAGGAGAAGAAAGAAGAGTGCTACAAGTCCTCTTTATAAAAATCTTAGAAAATAATCTATATGTAGACTAATTTCATTATGAATTTAAAATTAATAATAATTTGTCAACAGAAACGTAACAATTAAATCGATTCTACGCTTCAAAGAAATTATTTTAGTATTAGGATTAGTCACTCGCCAGGTTCGTCAAGCCAGATTATGTTGAGAAAAGTACGCCTAAAAATAATCTCAATCCCAAGAATTACTTTTTCGTCTTTGTGAAATTAAATATGAAATCAACAAAATCAATTATGACAGCGAAAATAACAAATAACCATCCACAAACCAGACACCAAATTTACGTGAAAAAACCCTCTAAAACTAAGAGGTGAAAAGCACGGGTCAAACTCCAAATCTCCACTATATCACTAATAATAGACTTACAATAATCCTCTCATGTTTTATGCCCTATAACTTGAGGTTACACAATAAATTGAGATAGTACAAATTTACTTTTAATTAGGTTAAGACACCTAATTAACTTCACCACCTAAAAACATCCCAAACAATAAAGTCTTCAAGCTTTCAATTGAACGCAGATGACGGCGGATACCCACGAACAACAAACTGTAATTCTCTCAATTTATTCTTTTGGTATCTTCTTGCTACCAAGCTTATCTCATGTGTAAAATAAGACTCCATCATAGCCTTATTTATAGTACGCTTCCTAATCAATTCCTATTATGGATTAGAAATAATTTATTCTCCTAATCAAATTAGGGATCACATCTCCTTGTCTTGGTCACCAACTAATCTAACAAGTAAATACTTTTTCAACTTGGATTCCAATAGCACATTTACTAATTAGTATGCTCCCCTTAATTTAATTCCAAATTGAATTCCTTTCATTGGTGATGACCCATACCCAACAATCTTCCCCTTCAAACCCATGAAAGGAGGGATCACCAACAAGAACTCTTTACTCGGAGTTAATTCCAACGAAATCTTGGCTCAACTCAAGCTTCTTAGAATTTCCAATTATCTTCATGTCCGGCTTTGTCTCATCGGCATGGTTCTTCTCAATGGGAGGTTCTAACTCAAACATGACAGATTTTTGTGACGCCCCCAAAATAGGTATACACAACCCATTCTGAGTTGCCAGATACATGGTACAAAAATCAAATACAAACTTCAATTATACGATACGACAAAATGTAGCTGAGAGTTTTAATACGAATATTGTCTCGTAGACAGTATCCAAACTCAAATGAAGTCCTCATTACAATTATTATCACATTATTCTTATAGAATAGTAAGGACTACTATAGCAATCATCTTGGACCATCACTCCATTTCCTGATTAGTCCCAACTATATTCTCATTTCTTGAAGAGAATAATGAAAGAAAAGGGTGAGCTCAACTAGCCCAGTAAAAAATATTATGACTAAGATAATGCAGAATAAATTATCGTTAGCCTTCAACAGTGTTAAACTGATAGAATACAATAGACAACAAGTTTGACTGCAGCGGAAAAAACAATCCATTAGAAGAGTTAAGTAGAGCATGATATCTACTATCTTTTATGATTTAAAAGTTATCATCAATTTTATCGCTGAGGCTCAGCTTAATAAATAATCCACATCACTGGATTATCCATGCACTACGGGCCAATGATATTCATTATTATCACATCCACGAATCATCTATGCACTACGGGCCAAGGATATTCGTTATTATCACCAATGGTCATGATCATGTCAATCAACAATTCATCTTTGCACCCTTGGCCGAAGAGAATCCATGGTCATGATCATACCAATAACTGTCCATCAATGCACTACGGGTCAATGAGGAATTTTACGACATCATTTATAACATTATAGGTCATGATTATACCGAATAATCCATGGTTATAATAATACCAATCAACAGTCCATCTATGCACTACGGGCCAAAGATGACTTTCATCACAATATAAGCATGAGGATGATAAAAATGATATAATAATTCAAACATACGAAATCAAGGATAAATATTAAAGAATTTAAATTTATCCAGAGTTTAAAAATGTCCAAATTGATAACATGATAACTGCTTTGTGGAGTAAAATTCAAGAATAACATTCATGTATCAAAAATAATTTGGACAGAAAAGAATCAATTTTTCATCGTGAATAGTACCCCTGGTGAATAGTACCTAAGTGAATAGTACTTCGTGAATAGTATCCTGTGAATAGTACTTCATGAATAGTGCCGTACGTATGAATAGTGTCGTACGTATAAATAGTACCCATAAATAGTACTCCGGCATGAAAAGCTTAAAATTTAACAAAAATGTTTAGAAAAATATCTTTGTGAAATGATACTAGATGAAGCGCAAATTTCAAGGATATTCTACTAATTTCAAAGAGTATAGAAGCAATACTTAACAAAATGAGTGTACAATTCGAAATCCGAAATGAAATAATATTACTTACATACTACAGAGTATGGAAGAAAATATTATTTCTTACGAATATTGAAAAAAAATAATATTCCTTATAACTGTTGAACGAAAATAATATTCCTTACGAATATTGAACGAAGATAATATTCCTTACGAATATTGAACGAAAATAATATTCCTTACGAATATTGAACGAAAATAAAATTTCTTACGAATACAAAAAATAATATCGTAATCGAATATAAAATAAATAATACCCCTTACCTCAAAAAGAGAGCAATTCTGACTGGTATAGCGGAGATATTCTTGAAGAAAACTTATACTATTTTCTACACGCAAAACTTCCTTAAACACTAAAGAAATACGCTCAATATTATAGAAGAAGAATTCTCTGATTCTGGTGTGATTTTTAATTCTAAACTAAGCATCCTATTTATAGGAGAGTGGCTGAGAACTATTTAGAAAAATCACGGGCGAACATCGAATTCACGGGCGATTTCTGCAAAACTTTCTGATTTCTACTATGTAACACTATGCAGTACTATGCAACCAATAAAATATAATATATTCTATTTTTCATTAAAAAAACAAAACTTATAATATAACATATATATATATATATATAATACTTATATATATATATATATATAATAAAATTGAGATAACTTAATTTCTACCGACAGTTTTGAAAAATGAGTAAGTGGGGGTCCATATAATAAGCCAAATTTACAACAAATACTTCATAAAAATCCCCTCTAATTATCTCAATTCACTTGGCTTCATAAAATACATTTTTAATAACATTCATCATTAATATTATAACTCTTAATATTAACCACCAGATCATTCCCAAAAAAGAGGGGGCTTTCCGATAAAGATTTTTCCCTATTGGCGCACAATTAGGTGACCAAACCCCTTTCCTCGACAGAACTTTTTAGACATTATCAATAATGCAAATAATAATATGAATAACTTTATCGTCTCAATTATTGATTTAATAATATAAAATATTGTTACAATAATTGAATCAACAATGTGAGATACTATGTAGCAATTATTATGGCAATAAATGAATAAAATTGAGTGATTTCTCACGTAAGCATCAACTGTACAATACCATATGCTACTATGCAACCACGAGTATTACTGTACTTTTATCACCGGGTATTTCAACAGTTAACGGTAAAACTTTTGCCGTTATTTTTATAAAAAGTTATTTCTGTCATTTTCTAACTCCGACAATAATTCAGTTGTGGGGTCCACCAATGATTGTCGTCGTACGAATATTTCCTGATAAAACAAATATTTCCCGACCAATCGAATATTTTATAACAACTTGCTTACTTTGTCAAATTTGTAAATATTACCCACAACTATAACATCATATCAAATCCACACCTTATTATTCAAAATAACATTTAGAGAAAATTAAATCTTTATAAAAAGTCGGGGTCTTACCATTTTTGCTTTCCAAATTCATTCACAACCACTTTGTACCCTGGTTGCGAGCTATCACTTTCCTTCTTCACTTTTGGTACCCATTTAAAGCGAAGAGCTTTCCTCTCGTGGTTCTCATGCAAGGATTTTCTCCTATATCGCACGGCTTTGTACCACACTTTTTTCCGCCTAACTACCCCATCTTCAACACCTCTCACATGCGCCCGCATCGTATAAAGAGTGTCTACCTTCTTACCTCTAGTCACCATTAGAGACCCTTTTGTGAGCTTCCACTGAACTTCACCAAAGTAACTTTTATAACCATTCTCATCAAATTTACCAGCAGAGATCAAATTAAGACGAATATCCAGAACATGTTCGACTTCTCTCAGCATTAATATGCAACCACTGTTAGTCTCCAAACAAATATCTCTAATGCATATAATCTTTGATGCACTTATGTTTCCCATCCGTACATAGCCAAAATCACCACTAGTGTAGGATATGAATATCTTATCACGCGAAGTAACATGAAACGAAGCACCCGAATCAATAATCCAATCATTAACATGGCACTTGGGTTTATCATCACAAACCAATAGCTACATCAACGTCGGATAGATATACAATCGAATGTTTATCCTCTTCTTTTTCCTCAGACTGCTCCTTCTTTAAAAATATGCACTCTCGCCTTATGTGACCCGGCTTCTGGCAGTGAAAACAAATTACTTCTTTTCTATCTCTTAACCTTCCAATGAATTTGTCATCTTTAAGAGAGTTTCTCCCTTTGTTTTTGCCCCTACTCTGTGCGACAAAAACTTGTGACTCAGCACTTATCACCATGGTATCTCTTCGCCTCTGTTCCTCATTAAACAAACTATCCTTAATTGTATCTGTAGTCGGCTTGCCATTAGGAGCGGAGTTACTCAACGATACAACTAGCGTCTCCCAACTATCAGGCAAAGAGCTCAACAACAACAAAGCATGCATCTCATCGTCAATTACCATCTTCATTGTACTCAACTGATTTATCAAACTCTGAAAATCATTCAAGTGTTCCGCAACGGAGTTTCCATCCTTGAATTTAGAATTCACAAGCTTCCTAATCAAAAAAGCTTTATTTTGCATCGTCTTCCTTTCATACATGGACTCCAATTTCTGCCAGAGAGCATAAACTTTAGTTTCCGTGGCAACATGATGAAACACACTTTGATCAATCCACGATCTAATCAGACCAATAGTCTTCCTGTTCATCTTGTTCCATTGCGCGTCACTCTTGTTTCTGGGCTTAACTCCATCGTTCTTAAGTGGCTCGTACAAATTCTTGTAGTTAAACAAATCCTCCATTCTTGGCTTTCAAATTGCATAATTTGTATCCTTGAGATTAATCATGCAACCTGTTGTCCAATCCTCCATTTAATTCGCACAAGAAAACCACAAAATTAACCAAGCTTTGATACCACTGTTTGGAAAAGTACGCCTAAAAATAATCTCAATCCCAAGAATTATTTTTTCGTCTTTGTGAAATTAAATATGAAATCAACAAAATTAATTATGACAACGAAAATAACAAATAACCATCCACAAACAAGACACCAAATTTATGTGGAAAACCCTCTAAAACTAAAAGGTAAAAACCACGGGTCAAACTCCGAATCTCCACTATATCACTAATAATAAGCTTACAATAATCCTCTCAAGTTTTATGCCCTATAACTTGAGGTTATACAATAAATTGAGATAAGTACAAATTTACCTTTACTTATGATGAAAAACTTAATTAACTTCACCACCCAAAAATACCCCAAACAATAAAGTCTTCAAGCTTTCAATTGAACGCAGATGACGACGGATACCCACGAACAACAAACTGTAATTCTCTCTATTTATTCTTTTGGTATCTTCTTGCTACCAAGCTTATCTCATGTGTAAAATAAGACTGCATCATAGCCTTATTTATAGTACTCTTCCTAATCCATTCCTATTATGGATTAGAAACAATTTATTCTCCTAATCAAATTAGGGATCATATCTCCTTGTCTTGGTCACCAACCAATCTAACAAGTAAATTCTTTTTCAACTTGAATTCCAATAGCACATTTACTAATTAGTAAGCTCTCCTTAATTTAATTTCAACTTGGATTCTTTCATGGGTGAGGATCCATACCCAACAGATTAAAATGTAGAATTTAATATTATTGTAAATTACTTTCTTTAACTTTAGGAGTAGTTGTAATTCTTTCAAAATATATAATCAGCTCTTTCAGAACATCAGCTGAAAGGTATTGATTTACAACCTTAAGCAGAAAAGTATTTATGAGCAATATTTAAGCTCAAAAGTGCTTGTGCAGTATCATAAACAACTAATTAAAAAGTAAAACAATAAGTAAATCTTTCATGCAAATGCATCATTTTCAGGAAACAAAATAATGGAACTCAATAACAACGGTCGCAAACTACATCGTACAAAAAGTTAATATAACACCACAAAATATCATAAAGAAACAGAGAGTAGGGTCTATTTGTGCAGAAATGTTAGCACACAGTTATTGCACATAGAAATGATTCAAATGTAGATAAGAGAGTGCGAGGATTTGAATGTTATACCTTACGGATAGAATCTCACATCTGGAATGTTATATGTCTTGTGCCGTTCTTTCAATTCGTATCTTTCGAGCCCAGGACAAAGCAAAACTTTTAGTTGTCCAAGTATAGGAGCGAGGGGATTCGACCCCTCAGAATCAGAGAATGATGCAAGTCTTGGACATCAAATAATAGTCAATTTCTGGAGATGCCTTAGATCTTCGGGAAATTTGTTGAAGTTCTCACACCTTCTTATTGCAAGCTTCTTTAGACATGTTGATTGCACACCACCACGAGGAAGCCAGGGAGGAAAAAGCCACCAATTTTGGAAGATTCACAATGACTAAAACTTGGAGACTCACAAGATTGCCAATTTCTTGAATTTCATTATTTTTCACCAATTCTAGCTCAGCACAAGAATCAATCCTCAAAGTATCTAGCCTGCTCAGAAATCTTAGACTTCGTGGCAAACGCAACAATTTTGGACAACTCTCAATGACCAGATTTCGGAGGTTTGGGAGGTTTCGTTGCATCCCTCCAATCCTATCATAATCATAATCGTAAAAAAGAAATCTCAAATTAAAGCAATCCTTTACAATCAGATTTCGAAGACAAGTCAAACTTCCTAGTCCTTTTTCAGGAAAACACCAGTCCTGTGTTGTTACGTTCAAATATCTGAGGCTGATCAGGTCTCCAAAGTTTTTAGGCAACTTACCAAATCCTGGATAAGTATTCCTGAGTTGCAGATATTGTAAACTCTCCAAAGCTTTTTAGCACTTGAAATAGTTAGATCTAAGCATATAACTTCATAAAACATATAGATCAAGAGTTCTAGAGTTTATGATCATATCTCTTCATTTCATCACAACAACCAAAAAAATGCATTAAACTAGTTTAGGGTTTGATTTTCTTATACCTTAATTTATGGCTTTCTTTCTTCTTCAAAGATATGTGATGAACTAACTCTCTCCTTCCCTTCCTTCCCAAGAAGTCGGCAGCCCCCTCTCCCTTTTCTCTCTCAAGTATTTTCTCTCTCTTTTAGTAACTAAGGAAATAAAAATGAAGATTAGCTTTTGCTAGCAAATGAGGAGGGGTTTATTTATAGGACTAAAAAGTGTAGACATATAACTTGGATATGTACATTCATTTCTTCCAATATCTCTTGCCATCTCTCCTTTCTCTTGCTTGTGAACTTAGACAAATATGTGGCTAGTTAGGAAAGTGACACATGGGCTTGGAGTAGGTAAATAAATCTTGCAAAATCTTGGACTAACCATGTGGTTAATTCATCTCTATATGTGTCGCCCACCCCGTCCCTTATTTGCTTCATTTTTGATTTCTTTTTAATTGCCAAATTTGCTTTGTAAAATGACTAAAGAGTCCCTCAGTAGATGGACCAAAACTTGGGCTATTTGATAATTCATTTGAGCTCTCTAATTAAATATTTTGGGCCTCCTAAATAAATTTTTTGGGCTTTCTTATTAATTTGTTTGGGCCATGTTAATAACCATGGGTCCAACACTTTAATTTTATCTTACCCTAATTATTTAATCGGGTTTTTATTCCACGTATTTGGAATTTAAATAATCACTTATATAGATTAAATTATATAATCTAATTTGACTTGCTATAATTAGGTTAAAATAATAATAAGTTGAACTATTAAAATACAATTCCTTAGATTAGTCCATATGTATGCAATTAAATACTTTGACTTTAATTTAATTACAAATAAAACTTAGGTTATTAAATTCTTATTCCTAATATATTTAATTAGGTTACAATGTTTTAACCTCAAGCTTAGTTAGTTAGTAACATAAGCTTTACTAAATAAATTTATAATCTCTTGCCTTTCCTTTTTGTTTCATTAAATCATTAACTTAATTAGCCCTAATTGTCTTGATAAATTATTACAACTTCATATAATCACTTTATATAATTCATATAAATAATTAATCACTTAAAGATTTTAAATCTTTTTAATTTACCATTCAAGGTTAACATTCAAGCTATGTTATTTTTTAACACAACTTATCTTACTCTTTCTTCATCAAATTGATTAAGTATTCATCTTAGTTAACTTAAAATAAATAAATTAACTATATTGCTTAGTTCACATATTCACTTATATGATTCAAGTACTTTCTGAAAAAAAATTATTCGTAAAATTTACATATATAGTCATATAAAATTCTCGGTCCTTACAGTGTCTATGTTGGGTAGCGGGTACATGTCCTTTGGGCATGCTTTGTTCAACTCCCTGAAATCTACACATATCCACAACTGTCCATTGGATTTCTTTACTGGTACAATGCTGGATAGCCAAATTGGATGTTGAATTGGCTTGATGAACCCTACTTCCAGTAACTTCTTGATTTCTTCCTTTATCTGTGTTTCGACTTCTGGTGCATAGTTACAAGGTGCTTGCTTTACTAGCTTTATTCTCGGGCTTATGTTTAGATTATGCTCTAAAAGCTCCTTGTTAATCCCGGGCATCTTATCATAATTCCAAGCAAAGACATCTTTATACTCTCCCAGTAATTTCACAAGCTCCTTTTTCTAATTAGCATCCAGCAATTTGTTGATATAAGTCAGTCTTGGCGTTCCTCCGTCTGTTGCCAAATCAACTTCTTCTAATTCATTGTTTTTAGGTTTTGGCATATCATCAAAGCATTCTAGAGCTGGGTCTACCTTTTGCTGCACAACTTCTCCTTCTTCACTTCTCTTTGGAGTGGGGACACCTCCGAAATGTCGAACTTAAATGTTCTCTTCTTCCTTCTTCCCTCACTGCCGTCATAAGCAAAACACTACTTTTCCATCGGGTTTGACAATTCTCTCCCATTTCGTCTTCTAGCCATCTTTTGAGTGTGTTGTCCGTTTGGCATTTATTATGTTTCTAGCATCTTCAGGGTCTGCTGGCCTCTTCTTTTTTCCTTTTCCTTCTTTCTCAAGATCTACTACCACATGCTTCTTAGTTTTTGAACACTCTCCATGTTTCAAGGTCTTCTTCTTTTCTTTCTCTGCAGCTACGACCTTGTCCTCCTGAACTTCCTCCCAGCTTACTAGCCTTAGGGAGTCAGGCTTTGCAATCTGGTTTTTTCCCTCTTCAGTAACATCATCGAAAAAGGTTGCTTTAGTGATGTGTGCTGTGACGCCCCCAACATAGGTATACATCACCCATCTTGAGTAGCCAAATATATGGTACAGAATACAAATACAAACTTAATTATACAAACGTCGTGTAATATACGACAAAACATAGCTGAGAGTTTAAACAGGAATATTGCCTTCTAGACAATATCCACCCTCAAATAGAGTCCTCATTACATTTATTGTCACACTATTTTATAGAATAGTGAGGACTACTATAACACCATCTCGGACCATCACTCCGTTCCCCGACTAGTCCCGGCTACGTTCTTATTTTCTGAAGAGAACAATGAAAGCAAAATGGTGAGCTCAACTAGCCTAGTAAAAAATATTATGATTAAGATAATGCAGGATAAATTATCATTAGCCTTCAACAATATTAAACTGATAAAATACAATAGACATCAAGTTTAATTGAAGCGGAATAAGCAATCTATTAGAAGAGTCAAGTAGAGTATAATATCTATTATCTTCTATGATTTAAAATGTTTTCATCAATTTTTATCGCTGAGACTCAGCTTAATAAATAAACCACATCATCGAGTCATCCCTGCACTACGGGCCAAGGATATTCATTAAATCATCAATGGTCATGACTATACCAAATAATCCCTGATCATAATCATACCAAAAACTGTCCATCAATTCACTACAGGCCACTGAGGACTTTTACCACATCATTTATAACATTACAGGTCATGATTATACCGAATGATCCATGGTCATAATCATACCAAGTCCATCTACGCACGTAAGCCAAAGATGACTTTCATCATAATATAAGCATGAGGATGATGACAATGACATAATAATTCAATAAAACAAGTTCAAGAATAAATTTTATAGATTTATAAGTTAATTTATCCTGAAATCAATTACGTCCAAATTGTCAACATGATACTGCTTTGTGGAGTAAAATTCAAGAATGCTCAGAAGAATATTTCCATGAAAAGATACTGGATGAAGCGCAAAAATCCAGGATATTCAACTAATTTCATGGAGTATAGAAGCCAAAACTTTAACCAACTGAGTATAATAGAATGTATGAAACTGTAAATGGATTTTCGCCCGCCATGCGGTAATCCACGTAGACAGATCATTTTCACAATTCAATAAGGAATGAATACGAAGGATCATTCACCATGCATGAGTTAATCCATATAGATAGGTTATTCCAACAGAATTATAAAGAATGGAATAACAGAAGAATTCACCAGGCATGCGATAGACCGCACAGACAGGTTATTCCCAACAAAATAATTAAGAATGGAACCAGGTCATGCGTAATCTGCACAGATAGGATATTCCAACAGAATAATAAAGAATGGAACCAGGTCATGCGTAATCCGCACAGACAGGATGTTCCAACATAATAATAAAGAATGGAACCAGGTCATGCGTAATCCGCACAGACAGGATGTTCCAACAGAATAATAAAGAATGGAATAACAACAAAATTCACCAGGCATGCGATAGATCGCACAGACAGGTTATTCCAACCGAATAATAAAGAATGGAATAACAGGAGAATTTCACCATGTATGCGGTACTTCGCATAGACAGGTTATTCCAACATAATAATAAAGAATGGAATAACAACTCTTACAAGTATTGAAAGAAAATAACTCTCTTCATGAATACGAAAAAATAATACCCCTTACCTTAGAAGAAACTGGATATTGGAATAGTGAGGTAGCAACCTTCTCTTCTTCTTTTTCTCTATAATTTCTCTCTATAATAATTGCTATAAAGCTTTAGTGAATTGGTAAAAAATGAAGGAAGAATGAACTTCTATTTATAGGAAAATATAGTTTCGATAATTGCACGTTTTGGGGCTCGAAATATTACAGTATAATACCTTCCTCTTTTTCTTCATTTTTAATTTAGTCCTACAAGTATTATCAAACTTGCACCACCTCCCCTAATAGTAAATAATGTGAATCAATAGTTCAATTATGTGAATCAATAGTTATAATCATGTGAAAATACGAATTACAGTATAGTACCTCCATCTATATCTCCATTTTTAACTTAATCATGCAAGTATTATCAATCTTGCACCAACTCCCCTAATAGTACAAGAATGTGAATGAATAGTACACACATGTGAACAAATAGTTATAATCATATGAATTAATAGCAATTAATTTCTCATTTATCCAATTAATTACCCGACTGGTCAGTATAACTTCCAGACATCAATTAATATCGAAATAAATGTTGATTTCTACTAACACTAATAATTCCAACACAATGAAACTATCAATTTCATCTTTAATCAACACGAACTTATTCATCATTAATATTATAACTCAAAATATTTAACAACCAGGTCGTTCCCAGAAGAGGGGCTTTCAGATAAGGATTTCTCCTTATTAAGCGCCATGATTAGATGACCAAACCTCTCATTGATGCGAACTTCTAGACATTGTAAATATTGCAATTTAATAATATGAATAACTTTGTCGTCTCAATTATTGATTTAATAATATATCATATTATGCGAGATGATCTTCGTGACAATAATCGAATAAATAATATGAGAGATATGATGCAACAATTCTTTGTAGCAATAATTGAGTATAAGCTGGTGACTTCTCACGTAAGCATCAATAATCAATACCGTAGCTACTACTATGCAACCACGCGTATTCATCGTACTTTTAGTACCGGTAGTTCAACAGTTTTAACAGTAACACTTTCGTCGTTATTTTTAATAAAAGATAATTGTGTCATTTTCTTACTACGACAATACTTCCGCCAGGTCCACTAATGATTGTACTTGATCGTCTGAATATTCCTGTTAGAGCGAATATTCTCCCACCAATCGAAATATTATATAACCACTTGCTTACTTTGCAAAATTTGTAAATATTACCCACAACTATAACATTATATCAAATCCACACCATAATATTCAAAAAATATTTCGAGAAATTTAAATCTTTATTCATAAAATCTGGGGTCTCACAATCTCCCCTCTTTATGAAATTTCCGCCCTCGAAATTTACGTACGTACTGGTATGCCGAAGAGGTGAGGATACCTTGAATACCTTTATCGTCGAAAACATTACACGTTGCATACGTGCATGCCCGATGTCCTCCGATTGCCTCTGAATGCACATCAGTCCCTAAAATAACCATTTTAGGCCTTGATACTGACCTCAAATCTCAAAATATAAAGAATGAAAGTTTTAGTTCTACTCGTTATCTTTCCGAATCATCCTGAATCATCTCAATCGGAGTTTGTATGAAAACGTTATGCCCAATTTACTAAAGGACGTCCAGACATATTTTGGCTTAACACTTGACAAGCGCCTAGGCGCCCAAATTTGGCCTTGGGCAAGCGCCTAGGCGCCCAAGAACAAATTATAAGCACCGAGCATAGTGCCTAGGCGCTCGACCTTTGGCACTTAACTCTAATTTTCCAAATTTTGCAACTTTTGACATACATACTTCAAATCTTCATAACTTCTTCATCCGTTATCAAAATTAGTCCGTTTTCGAGGCTATGGAAAGCTTGTAACATGCTCTACAAAACCCCCATGATTTCATAATTTTTTAGATTCAATAATTATTCCAAAATTTGGTTCCAAAGTACCCCAAGACTAAGTTTTTACTAACAACGATACGTGAAAAACGTTATGAACACGCGACATACTTGGCGGTAAAATGAGTCTATAGGCCACAGTTCCTACTCGATCGAGTATTTCAAATGGGCCAATTAAATCGAGGGTTGAGATAACGCCTTCTTGAACCTTCTTCTTCACATTCATCAGATTCGGGTGTGTAGCTTGAGCGGCTTTAACTTTATCGATTAAAGTCGATTCTACTCGTATATTCGTTATCTTCACGTGGGTCCCTAGAGTCTTTAACTTTATCTTCATCATTTGTAAGTTATACGAAATGGGTTTATGTGTTAACAACATCGCACTCGTAAACGCATACGATCTTCCACTCAACGCGTCAGCTACCACGTTCGCTCTTCCACGATGATATTGAACGGTATAGTCGTAATCTTCAATAGCTCAAGCCAATGTCTTTGGCACATTATACGATTGTTTTAGGTAAAGAAATATTTGAGGGTTTTAGAAATGGGTTTTGTACTGGGGTCAATATAAAATTCGATTTCACGCTCTAGGGGTAAGCTAAGAAGTCTTCAAGAATACGTCAGAAAATTTATTAACAATAGAAATATCATTCAAAACTATGACCCTCATCCAAGACTTGGATAATACGTCACATTGATATCTATCAACTTGCCACCGTTATTCACAACGTCCCCTACGAAAAGTTCGGCTTCGGTGTATTCCACACAAGGAAGTCAACAACGAAAGGATCGGGGCTCTTTACTTATGGCTTGATATAACAGTGATTAACTTTAGTGGTTTGGTTGCTTGAATTCGCATAACAGGTTGGTTAGGAATATGAAAGCTAACAACCTTATGAAAAGCATGATGAGTAGTTAACCAATCGATTCCTAAAATTACATCAAAGGCAAGTATTTTCAAAGAGATAAGATTGACAGGTAACGTGAAAGTGTCGATTTGAATCAGCAAGATTTATAAACAGTGGAGGTAACGAAGGTTTTTCCTAACAGAGTTTCAACCGATAAGTCAAAGTCTAACTTCTCTGGGGTTAAATTTAAACGTTGAGCGCAAGCAAGAGAGATAAAAGAATGGGTAAAACCGATATCTAATAAGTTATAGACTTCGCAAGAATTTATAATTAACTAACCCGTGCTAACTTCGTTTGGGTTACTCGCTTTTTGAGAAGTCATGAAAAACGCTCTTCCTGAAACCACCGACTTTGTTTTGTCCGTATCCGTCTTTGGTACCACCGTCCCAGCTGGACTTGACTTTGTTGCATGACAAAATTGGGCTAGTTGACCTTGTTTTCCACAATTGTAACATGCTTTGGAATGCATCACGCAGTTTGGACTGATATGTCCCTCCCCTCCGCATTTGAAGCATACAATTGGTGGTCATTCTCCTTCCTTGAAAACGGGTGTTGGTGCTGCTGTCTTTTCATCGTTGTTGAACCTTCTCTTCTTGAAATTTCCACTCCTATTATCTTGGCCATGATTACCACCAAAGTGATTACCATTACTGGCATGTTGATTCCCTCCATGTTTGTTATCACCGCTTTGATGACTGCTACCACTGGTATTATCGGCTTGCTGGAAGCTCTCTCTTGGTTGGGTTGACTCATTATTGTGCTCCAATAACTGAGCCCTATTCACAACATTTGAATACAAACATAGTTTATGAGAGATAAGGTATTGACGTACCTCAGGTTTCAAACCTCTTAGAAACATCCGCGTCATTCTCTCCTCATTATCAACCAAGTGGGACGTAAACCGAGACAACTCGGAAAACTTAGCTTCGTACTGCGCCACGGTCATATTATTTTGCTCAAGCTTGATGAACTCTACCTCCTTCATGTGACGAATACTTTCAAGAAAGTACTTGTCGTTGAATAATTCTTGGAACTTCTCCCAAGACATCTTCAGTGCGGCAGGTTGAGTACGCTTTACAGATTCCCACCAGTAATCTGCCTCTGCTCGCAACATGAAGGTGACAAAGGGAACCTTGTGCTCCTCGGAGCATCCCAAGACATCAAATATCTTGTTGATCTGCTTTATCCACGTGTCTGCCTTAAGTGGTTTTGGCTCTCCAAAAAACTCTGGTGGTCCCAGCTCCTTGAACTACTTAGCGGTGACCGTCCGAGAGTTGTCAGTATTTCCACCTGTATTTTGGACAGGAGCCACCTTCGCCTGAGGATTATTGTCTTCCTGTTGCATATGCATTATCCTGGGTATTGATCGTTGGTGACTCAACAGTCTCATGTGTTTCATTGCTGATCTCAACATTTTCAGATGCCATTTTCAAACACTGTCATAAAACAAGGGTTAATTAACATATCACATATTATCCCTATACTCTGACCGACCAATTAAATACCAAATAAACTTAGGCAGGTCATACTAGCGAAGGAATTTCCCATTTCTCCCCTCCTAGTTCTTGTCTCACATCTCAACCAGGGATCATATCCCTAAGCTTTGATACCAACTGTGACGCCCCCAACATAGGTATACATCATCCATCTTGAGTCGCCAAATACATGGTACAGAATACAAATACAAATTTAATTATACAAATAAGAATATTACCTTCTAGACAATATCCACTCTCAAATAGAGTCCTCATTACATTTATTGTCACACTATTTTATAGAACAGTGAGGACTACTATAACACCATCTCGGACCATCACTCCATTCCCCGACTAGTCCCGACTACGTTCTTATTTCCTGAATAGAACAATGAAAGAAAAAGGGTGAGCTCAACTAGCCCAGTAAGAAATATTATGACTAAGATAATGCAGGATAAATTATCATTAGCCTTCAACAATGTTAAACTGATAAAATACAATAGACATCAAGTGTAACTGTAGCGGAATAAGCAATCCATTAGAAGAGTCAAGTAGAGCATAATATCTACTATCTTATATGATTTAAAATGTTTTCATCAATTTTTATCGCTGAGACTCAACTTAATAAATAAACCACATCATCGAGTCATCCCTGCAGTACGGGCCAAGGATATTCATTAAATCATCAATGGTCATGACTATGCCGAATAATCCCTGGTCATAATTATACCAAAAACTGTCCATCAATGCACTATAGGCCACTGAGGACTTTTACCACATCATTTATAACATTACAGGTCATGATTATACCGAATGATCCCTGGTCATAATCATACCAAGTCCATCTATGCACGTAAGCCAAAGATGACTTTCATCACAATATAAGCATGAGGATGATGACAATGACATAATAATTCAATAAAACAAGTTCAAGAATAAATTTTAAAAATTTATAAATTAATTTATCCTAAAATCAACTACGTCCAAATTGTCAACATGATACTGCTTTGTGGAGTAAAATTCAAGAATGCTCAGAAGAATATTTCCATGAAAAGATACTGGATGAAGCACAAATATCCAGGATATTATACTAATTTCATGGAGTATAGAAGCCAAAACTTTAACCAACTGAGTATAATAGAATGTATGAATCTGTAAATGGATTTTCACCCGCCATGCGGTAATCCACGTAGACAGATCATTTCCATAATTTAATAAGGAATGAATACGAAGGATCATTCACCATGCATGCGGTAATCCACATAGATATGTTATTCCAACAGAGTTATAAAGAATGGAATAACAGAAGAATTCACCAGGCATGCGATAGACCGCACAGAAAGGTTATTCCCAACAGAATAATAAAGAATGGAACCAGGTCATGCGTAATCCGCACAGACAGGATATTCCAATAGAATAATAAAGAATAGGACCAGGTCATGTGTAATCTGCACAGACAGGATGTTCCAACAGAATAATAAAGAATGGAATAACAATAGAATTCACCAGGCATGCGATAGATCGCACAGATAGGTTATTCCAACCGAATAATAAAGAATGGAATAACAGAAGAATTTCACCATATATGAGGTACTTCGCATAGACAGGTTATTCCAACATAATAATAAAGAATGGAATAACAACTCTTACGCGTATTGAAAGAAAATAACTCTCTTCATGAATACGAAAGAATAATACCCCTTACCTTAGAAGAAACTGGATAATAGAATAGTGAGGTAGTAGACTTCTCTTCTTCGTTCTCTCTATAATTTCTCTCTATAATAATTGCTCTAAAGCTTTAGTGAATTGGTGAGAAATGAAGGAAGAATGAGCTTCTGTTTATAGGAAAATATAGTTTCGATAATTACACATTTTGGGGCTCAAAATATTACAGTATAATACCTTCCTCTTTTTCTTCATTTTTAATTTAGTCCTGCAAGTATTATCAAACTTGCACCACCTCCCCTAATAGTAAATAATGTGAATCAATAGTTCAATCATGTGAATTAATAGTTATAATCATGTGAAAATACGAATTACAATATAGTACCTCCATCTATACCTCCATTTTTAACTTAGTCATGCAAGTATTATCAATCTTGCACCAACTCCCCTAATAGTACAAGAATGTGAATCAATAGTGCACACATGTGAATAAATAGTTATAATCATGTGAATTAATAGCAATCAATTGCTCATTTATCTGATTAATTACCCGACTGGTCAGTATAACTTCCAGACATCAATTAATATCAAAATAAATGTCGATTTCTACTAACACTAATAATTCCAACATAATGGAACTATCAATTTCATCTTTAATCAACACGAACTTATTCATCATTAACATTTTAACTCACAATATTTAACAACCAGGTCGTTCCCAGGAAAAAGGGGGCTTTCCGATAAGGATTTCTTCTTATTAGCGCACAATTAGATGACCAAACCTCTCCTTGACAGAACTTCTAGACATTATAAATATTGCAATTTAATAATATAAATAACTTTGTCGTCTCAATTATTGATTTAATAATATATCATATTATGCAGATGATACTGTGATAATAATCGAATCAATAATATGAGAGATATGATGCAATAATTACTGTAGCAATAATTAAGTATAACTGATTGACTTCTCACGTAAACATCAATAATCAATACCGTGTGCTACTATGCAACCACGCGTATTACTGTACTTTTTTACTATTGGGTAGTTCAACAGTTTTAACGGTAACACTTTCGCCGTTATTTTTAATAAAAGATAATTCTGTCGTTTTCTTACTACGACAATACTTCCGTTATGGGGTCCACCAATGATTGTGCCATTGTACGAATATTCCCTGTTACAACGAATATTCCCCAACCAATCAAATATTATATAACGACTTGCTTACTTTGCAAAATTTATAAATATTACACACAACTATAACATTATATCAAATCCACACCATAATATTCAAAAAAAATATTTCGAGAAATTTAAATCTTTATTCATAAAATCTAGGGTCTCACATGTGCCTCATCCAGTCCGAAGGAATTTCTCGTTGTTGGTACCTTCACTTCTCTTCCTTTCCAAATAGCTTTCAGGCATTAATGAAAAAGTGAGGGTACCACCCCATAGTTATTTTGCCAGGCCCTTCCTAGTAAGACATGATATGTTGCATCCTCCTCGGCTACATGGAACATCGCAGGTCCCCATATCTTTCTAACATGCATATCCACCTTGATGTGTCCAAGGGTTCTCGTGCTCTGGTTAGCGAACCCTGTGATGTTTGTTTATTCCTTCACAATTTTCTTCTCTGGCATGCCTAATTATTTAAACACGGTGTAGGGCATAATATTTACAGACGCTCCATTGTCAATGAACGCCCTCTGCACTTCTATGCCATTGATTACTGCTGTCACATACAGTGGCCTGTTGTTCAGGTATCTTATCTCTCTATCAGCTTTAGAGAAAGATATCTTTCTTTCTTCTTCTTCCATCATCTTCACGAATCCTTTGTTCATGGCCATGCAGGTCTCGTATGTCTTGGCAACTTTAATAATTGCCTTGGTTGCTTCTATCCTTGCTTCCTTGGTCAATCCTATTTGATAAAAAAATTTGGAACTTGGCTCCATTCGTTAACGTCGTCACCTGCAAGCCTGGATCACCTTCGTCCACTTCTTCTGTCATTTGTAAACTTTCCATCATCTCAACTTCCGAGGCTACACCATGGGTAATAGTATTGCACGTTTCTTTTCCTTTGTGGTTTGGGAGTGGCTTGTTATGGACGTTGCTTTCTTTTCCAAATTCAATTTCTCCTGCCGCTAACTTCTCATGGTATATCCTCCGCAGACTGTAATAGTCCATTGTGGAATGTCCTGCGTATTGATGGTATACACAGAAGTCTGGTTTTCTTTTAATCTCTTCCGTCAAAACAAACTGGGGTCTTGGGGGTTTCACTACTCCGTGCTCAACCCATTGTTTGTATAGGCCCCTGAATGCTTTCTCATTGCATGTGATAGCCTTTGAAACTGACTTTCTTAATATTTGTCTCTGGGCCTTCCTCTTCTCCTTTTAAAATTTTTCTCGTTCTTCTCCCTTTTGCCCCCTTGTGGTTTTGATTGAGAATCTACCAAAGCTACAGTTGCCGTCCTATTGTCCTTCCATGTAATCGTCGCATGGATGCTGGGCAATTTTATGATTCCTCCCAAGTCTTGTGCAAAAGATGAGAGGGTCGCAAATGAATCACATGCCTTGGTGATGAGATGGGGCTTGAAGGCATCTAAATAACCATTGCTGCATATGTTGACCAAGTTCTTTTCTTTAATTGGCTCTGCACACTTCTGTGCTTGGGCCCTAAATCTATCCACATAATCTGACAGCTCCTCGTTTGACTTTTGCTTGAATCGCATGAGCTCTACAATGGTTGCCTGTTTCTTTACATAGAAAAATTTCTTAAAAAATTATAATTTTAGATCATCCCAATTATGGACTGATCCCTTCTCCAAGTTGAAGTACCAACTGAAGGCACTACCCGTCAAGGTCTTGTTGAATTCCTTCATCAACAAATTATGATTGTTCATTTCATCATATCCTAGCCTTGGAGACATCGACTCCAGGAACCTGGCAATGTGTTCCCTAGCATTTCCTTTCACCCCATTGTATTTTGGAAATTGCGAGGGATGCTCGATATACCCTGCCGGGTAAGGTTGCCTCCGAATGTGTGTCGGGTAAGGTGGAGTAAAGTCTAAATTCGAAGGTCGAGATGTCTACCTACGAAAAGTTAATTGATCACATAAATCATATTATCCTTCGTCACGTATTGGCTCGTGGTATAGACTCTTTGGGGGTGTTGGGATGTATTGATACGTTGGCGGTGTGTATGGTAAAGAAATTGGCTGATGCACACTTGCATCGTGGAAAGCTTGTGTTGGTTGTACTGGTTGGCTTGTTCGTTGGACATGGCTCGGGATAACTGGTATTTGTACTTGTGAAAATGTGGGGAAAGCGGTCGAAATGATGTTCGTCTGAGGCTTGCTTGCTTCCAGTCTAGGTTATGGCACGTCACCACTATTTTGACGTTCCAAGTTGATGATCGGAACCGACTGATTCTTCGTTGATGGAAGTACAGACTGATGCTCTTTGTTGTTGTTATCCACCCTTACTTGTTCTCCCTACGAATTGCCCGGGAATATGGACTTGAAGGAGGGGATTTGCATCAACTTCTGGCGAAAATTCCCATTTCCTCTTGGTTCCTCTTCATCTTCAACATCATAGCCATCATCATTTATTGTCCTTCTCGTGCTTCCTTCAATGCCTTGAGCATCTCCAGTTGAGCAACATTTGTCTGCTCTCCGCTTGCATCCTTGCCTTGCCTTCTCGTGCCTGTCTGCCTGACATTCGTTTGTTGTTGATTAGGCATGTATGGTGATGTTGAACTTCTTTCCGAAGCGTCTTCAATAATAGGTTGATCGAGATCCAGATTTGTACCTTGGAAAGCTTGATTTGCTTGCCTTGGAACCGGCTCCGGTGAAGTAATGCTATTTGTCGGTAAAGCTCTTCTTGTAGTTCTCCTATTTCGAGTTGTAGGCATACCCTTCACGAATTCTACACCTCCCCAGCAGAGTCGCCAAAGAAATGTGGGCAAGGAAATCGTGCCTTTCTAGGGTTATGGTTTCGTGTTAGCTAAGGAGAAGAGAAATCCACGAAGAGCACAAAATTGATTGATGGATTAAAGAGGGGAGAAGAACAAGTGACCAATTACTCCAATGACACATGGCAGAACTCGTAGAATCCAAAAACCTTGTTAGGGTAGCAGGGATTCTAAGAGCCTTCTTGAGTGCTTCGAGTTGAGAGAATGTCCAAGTCCTCCAACCATCCAAGACTCGAAGTCTAAAGTCCAAAATCTGGTCCCTTCCTTTATAGAATGGGAGGGGTATTTATAGAGTTTCCTAGAATTTAAGTAATCACATGCCAGACACATGTCTTCAGGAAAATTCTAGAAATACCCTTTAGTCATTAGAATAATGCCCATATCTGTAATAACTCGAGATTTTCTATATAAAATAAATAAAAAATTTTGCGTATAATTTTTTTTTTTTTATTTAATGACGAGACTAAGTGTCAAGTAAAGTGAACGATAAATGCGAATACATTTATTACTTGAAAAATTAGAAATAATTTTGGAATTATTAATTACCACAAATTATATGATAATAAATTTTTGTAAGCCGAAATGTTTTTATTAATTATTTTCCATGAAAACATGATTAGAAATAATATATGAAGTGATAATTAGATTTATATAATAAATATTTTATTATATGAATTGTCCGAATATTTAAGTTAATTATTTTAACTTGATTATTGATCTTTGTGTCACGAAGAATAAGTCGGACATGAGATCCAAACCTGGATTGGGATTGTGATCAAGAGATGAGAATAATAATATTATATTATTTATATAATGATTTTCTGATTACCATAATTATGTCTTTGGGTATGTATGTGAACGATAATATTGAGCAACGATGACGGTCAATTAGGTCATAGCATATTACCGTCTTTGTGAAACCCTAATTATTAAACTTCGGTTATGGGATATTTACGAGTAGTGATTTGTATATATGAAATTCTTGTGAATAAGAATATCGGTAATTAGAAGAAACCCTAATTATCATTGTGCGTCGATAATTAGGACAAACCCTAATTATTATAACCCTAACCTATTGAAATTAGAAAGCTATGCTTGACCGTGTTAGTAACATACATGATAATTAAAGAACCACTAATGGTCAATTAGAAACCCTAATTGATGACGTTGAGAAACCCTAATTTTAATTACTGGGGGTTTAATTTCGATGTTATTGTATAAGTGTTTTAATTTATCAAAGGATAGAAGTTAATTGGTAAATTATAAGAATTAAATCTAGTGATTAAATATTACATTTAATTGCCTTGTACAAGATTGCCCATACACTCTTAAACAACGCCCAACCATCACCCATAACAAATCGAAGCAAGAATCAAGAATTTTTTTTGGCAAAAAGGGTATACTGAACACTAAACCTAGAAATCCTTTGATTCGATGTTATTTGATACAATTGATTGTTTAAAGTTGTGTAATAGAATGTTAATTGATGATATGGGTTGATAAATCAAAGACCCATAACATCAAAGTGCACGAATTTGAAGATTTAAGCAAGTTGGAAAAACCGAATTCTGTTATTTTTTTTCACCAAATGTCAGAGGCCATAACTCTATGCTCGATCATGAGTTTTGTTCTTCAAAAGTTGTTATGTGTAGCCTTTGATATGTGGTCTTTAATCTGCAAAAAGAATCAAGTCCATATCATGTATAGATTAGAAGTTATAGATGGTCAAACATGGTTGTGGATCATGATAAACTGCTTTTTAGGCGATGCAGTAATGGGGGCATTCTCGTCAACTTTTTGTGCTTTAAAAGGTCTGAACTTTGGATATGTTGTATTGCACTGAGTTAGGAAGCCATAGGCTTTGGAATGACCTCATTCCGACCTCGGATGAGGGAATTACGGTGATTGGAAGGAAATGTGTCAAAACTGAAAGTAAGCAGCGGGATGTGCTATTCGGGACACTGTTTCGATCAGTTAATATTTTCAAAACCTTCTGGGCTTTTGGTATGTTATAGTACACCGAATAATCTTTCCATAGACTCTGAAACGGACTAAATCCGATATCGGAGGAGAGAGTTATGACATTTCAAAGTAGTAGTGTCAAAACTTCCCAACAAGTGCGGTGCAGTCTATTTGAACGGAATTTCTGGACTGATGTGTTTGGAATTTGGAAATGGTCAAAGAATAAAAGTTGTAGCCCCAGAAGTTAGCTTCGCGTGGGCTCAAGAATCGCTCAAAAATGTTTTAAAATGAAAGAGTTATGACTGTTTTAGCGGAAGAGGGTAAAGCTGAAACGAGATTGAAAACTGTTATGAACGTCCACTTTTGACGCACTGTTTGGGCTACCTAATGAACCCGAATTGGGTAATTCGTATTTTTTAAAAATAGTCTTACATACCATGTATAACATATCCAAAATCAGATTAATCGGAGTTATGAGCAATGCGTTAGAAAATCATAAAGTGAGCTATTGAAAATTAGTATAAACCAAGTCCCACATCGACTAAGTTGAGAACTTCACCATTTTCTAAACCTATAAATAGAAGGGCTTGGCCTTTGTTTCATTCACCAACAATAAGGCCTCCAATTTTTTGAGAAAAGGCTTTGTTGTGGGAGAACTTTTATAAAGATCTCCTTAGTTAAATTTTGGGCGTGGAAGTGCGTATTCAATCAGTGGAATTAAGTATTTAGGGTATGTTTCTTATTTAATTTTTGTAATGTTATTATTTTTAATTGTTAGTTAAAGTTTGAATTTTTGAAGTTTAGTTAGTGTTGTTAATAAACTAGTTAGTTTACTATGTTTATTTTGGCTTAGAATTAGTTATGTAAATGAGTTATTTGTGATGACTTTTAATATTTTGTGATGAATTTCATTAATTAATTATTATTAATGATATCAAAGTTATTTAATGATTATATTAAATAATTTAGTTTAAAAATGATTTTAATATTATAAAAATCATTTTAAATGAAAATAAGGTATTTAAAAATATTTTAAGTTATAAAATATAACTTTTAATATTTAAATGATAATTTCATTAATAATTAAATATTAATGATATTAAGATAATATTAATGATATTTAGTTTATTTAATGATTAATATTAAATAAATAGTTTAAAAATGGTTTTACTTATTTAAAAACCATTTAAAGAGGATATTAAGGATTTAAAAATATTTTAAGTTATAATTAATGACTTTTAATATTTGGATAAATAGTACATTAATATTTAAATATTAATGGTAATTATTTAGGTAATATAAATGTTTTAAAATAGTTTGAGTTATTATAAATAACTTTTATATTTTGGCAATGGTTTCATTAATAGTTTAGTATTAATTAAACTATTAATAATAATAGAATTGTTTAATGTTTAAATCATTTAATTATGATTCCGATATTTGAAAGTTATAAATTGAGCCAAACTAGGCGACTTGAGAACCGATTATGAAGTTACGAATTTGAAGAAGAACACCTATAATAACAGATTATATCACTATAGGCCCTTTAGTGATGATTTGAATTATTTAAAATTTTTCAATTTAAAATTGCGAAAATGATTAAAAATAAGATGTCCGATATTTACGATGTTGAGGTATAGAATAAGAGTCTTAGACTCAAGATTTACCGATAAAAAGTTTGTCGATGCGGCAAACAAATGTCGAACCTTATAAAAGAAAGAAAAGGCTCTTTAAGAAGAGCATGGATGAGATATTTGAAAAATGTATAAAAATATTTCAAGTATAGAATAGGAACTAAAAGTATGATCACTTTGATTATGTGATTAGACTATGTCTTTGATAATAAATAGACAATGCTATATGTTAAGATATATTGTTCTAATCGAACGAATGATCGATTATTGATAGGTTGTGATAAAGAGATAAAACCTAAGTTGAGATTTGTAATCAATGAATCAAAGCAAGTATCCTACCTTTGCATTTTCTTTATGCAATGGACATGAGTAAGAAGTTTGAATTATTCTATTCTGTGCAGATTATATGCGCTTTGATTATCAACATGTTAGCTCGGATGTATATTACATTAAGTTGATTTCTAAATGGTTATACAAGTGTCCCCACTTGGATAACCATGGCATTATTCACATGTTGATATACCTCTCATCAATTACCCGTATACATATATGTTGAATTACATATTATTGTTGAGCAAGATTAAAACCTTCTAAGTTTGGAACCGGGCATGTATGAACATCCCTATATGGGAAGATTTTTGCGCCAAGCGCGGATAGAATGAGCGATGAATTTCGTTCAAGTTATGTAGTATTGATCAATACAGGTACAATGAGGCGATCACCTCTCCGTTACTGTAGTAGCTAGAAGCGGTTTCTGCGGATGGATTTCTGCCAAACCTTTTCGAAAATGAAAAGAATGTTCATAGTATGATTCTTAAACCATATTCATGGGTAGAGCGAGCCAAATTTAAATAATTTGGAAGAGATTTGTTATGTGAATTTTTATCGGTCTGATTACTTCACAACTTTCGATTAGTTGTAGAAGTGTTATGTAAAGAGAATACTTATATTCTTTCAACTTATATATATAATTGCTATTACTTGTTTGGGCACTCAAATGCTCATCCTTGTTTAAATTAAATGTTTTCAATTATGTATGAGCAACAACTTTGAAGGCTCGAGCGCGAACAAAGGAAAAGGAAAAGTCGATCGAATAAGTGTGTATCATTAGTTAATGGTTATAGTTGTATTGGTATCTATTCAAGTATTATAAGGAATGTATTTGAAGGTCACGTGCAGGGAAGTAAACTTTGATGTATGTAAATTAAGTTCAATGTATTATTATTTAGTATTATTGACTTAAAAGAAATTGTATCGTGGGGAACCGAGTTCGGGTTTCAAGTACCTGGATTTAGGGTCGTCACAATATCGCTCTGTCCTTCTAGCCCCCAATCTAATCCCTTAATCAATTCCCAAAATGAGCCGCCTCCATGAGCCTTCTGCCTCGGGACATGTGGAGGCTTCTCTCTAGTCTAGCTCATTTATTTTTGGCTTGTCATGTGAACCCTGATTTGTACATTTAATTTAATTAGGTCATGTGAACCCTAATTTGCACTTGGGCCCACAACTCTAAACTTTATTGCATGCTAAGAGAATTAGAAAAAATAAATATTACCAAACTGATTTGAGAAAAAAATTCAACAGTAGCAATAAAGGGAGTTTATAAGTTGATTACTGAAGTTAAAATTTCAACAACTTACATTTGGTGCACGGTAAGATTGATGCTCTGAATTATCTTTTTAGAAAAATTGAGTAATTAGTGCTTATGTACCATTGTTGTTATGATTGGGTTATAAATTAGTAAGGAGGAAGTGCTATAATTGTTGTGCAAAGTAATAAGGGTTGAATTTCTGGGTTAAAATCCATCTAAATATGTATGAGCTCTGTTTTTAAAAGTAACGCATATAGCTTGTTTGAGAAAATGTCTATTAGAGGCTGTGGAGCTTAAAAATCAAAAATGAGGCCATGTAGTGATCAAGAACACCTTTAAACATGTCATATAAAGTAAATTGAGTGGTTTATGTAAGCCTACTAAGGTTAGGAACCTATTTTGGAAATGAATTCAAGATTTGTCAACTAATCTAACGCGTAATGGATGAAAATGTGACTAGGGTCTATTAATGGACTAAGTTAGAAGACTTTTGTGGTTAAGTGTCATGTCTGAAAATTTGGTTTGAAAGTAGTATGTTATACTTCTCTAGGTTATGAAAATATCCCAGTTGTAATGAATCAAAATGAAGTTAAAATGAATTCATGGTGAATGTTGTAGTAAAAGAGGTTAAGAACTCGAAAACCTAGCTTAAATATTGATTTTTGAGTTATGTTTAAGGTTAGTTAATGTTCTTAGAATTTTTGATCTTCTGGGAAAGTATAGTTCGCTATCTAAGGAGTCCGTAGAGTCGAAAACAGACTCATTCAGACCTCTAGTGATGAAATTAAGAGGTTTAGATGAAGGTGGGTCAAAACTGCCAAACTGGAAATCAGCAGTAATAGATGATATTCGGGCCACTGTTTCGGCCAGTTAAAGTTTCTAGAAAATTATGATTTTTTAGAGTTTTATAGAGTGCAATCCCAGATAGCTATATCCTCCTGAATGGACTCATTTCGAGTTCAGACAACTAAGTTATAACGCGCCTAAATACGTGCTCCAAAGCTGTCCAATCTGGAAAATCAGATTCAAACCTGTCTCTTGCATGAATTTTCTGGACTTGTGTGTTCAGAATTTAAAAATGGTTAAAGCATAAAAGTTGTAGCCTCAGAAGTTAGCTACTCGTGGGCATAAGAATCGCTCAAAAATGTTTTGAAACGAATTAGTTATTGTTATTCGAGTGAGAGAGGGTAAAGCTGGGGAAAAATTTGTATAACTCAATTGTCCAAAATTTTGTGTGACTGTCTTCAGCTAGTTAGCATGTACCAAAAATTAGGCCCTTTTGGGTTCTGAAAGAACACGGTACCAGGAAGTTACAGTCCAAAAATGGGCTTAATCCGACTTCCGAGGCGAGTGTTACCAAATGAAATTTAGGAAATAAAACTTGGAACTGAAATCTCTGGAGTTACTCAGCGCAGAAAATTACAAAATTTTAATGGAATTGTGTACTGATATGATGAAGGTTCTATGTAAATTTTAGGATGTTTGGTTAAAAACTCAATTTATTAAAAATGCTGCAATTTTGAGCATAAATGGCCTTTTAAAAAAAATAGTAAATAAAACTAAAAAATTAAGGGAAAAATATTTTGTGCGTTAAAAAATATTAACTAAGCATAGACAGAAGGGATAAAAATAATAAGGTATCTAAGTGCTTTTGATAAGTATGTTGGGGTCAAGAAAGAAAGAAAGAAATAATTAAAGATCAATTGAAAAGTTACATAATGCAATTTTTCGACTTATTTGTAATAAAAGTGGATGAATACGTCTAAGGAAGGGTAACATGGTCATCCCTATATTAATATTATAATTTGATAATATATATAGGGTATGAAATGAAGAATGATGTACGAGGATTATTAAGCGATGAAAGAGGTTGCGCAATGAACGCTGGGATAAACAAAAATAGAGGCAAGTTTTTCAGTATACTTGTATCATTTGAATTTGATATTGATTATGTGCAATTATATATTGTTGCAATATGATGAAACCTTTATGATTATGTTATATACATGTTTTGAATTACAATGTTATATGAACAAATAAAGTCAACTTATGACTAAAGTCAATTGAGTTATGGATACTCAATTTATTTGTGATAAATGAGTTGTGATATGTAGGGGTGTGCAACCGGTAAAAATCAGCCCGAACCGAACCGGTATCGAAAGTAGCCAAATTTTGGTGCAAATCTTCGGTACCGATTGAATGAAGATATCTTAGAACCGATTTACCTGCCTTTAGATCGATTTTTACCAAAAATTAATATAATTATTATTTTATTATTATTATTATTATTATTATTATTATAATCATTATTTTTATTATTATTATTATTAATTATTTATTAATTATAATAAAAATTAGAAAACCAGTATATACCGGTCTAGTTCGATAAAATCTAACCATAAATAGGTCATGACAGAAAAATCGATCTAAAAAAAGGTATATATACCAAATTTTTGTACCAAAACCAAATTAGTTCTTTTTATACCGAATCGGCTTGGGTTGATAGGTCAAAAAACTAGAAAATCAGAAATTGTGCACAGTCCTAGTGTTATGTGAGAAATGTTAAGGTTGATAACATATGATGCATGATCCAAATACAATATGATGAAATTGGAAGGTCACATATGAAAATGCATATTTTGAGATGTATAGAGCATATATACATGCATTGAATAAGAATTATAATGTGAGTATAAAATGCATAGCATGAGGAATATAATGCATGACTGAAATGCATAGAACGTATGAACATGATGCATGAAAACTGCTAGACTTGTTGGACCGCCGTGCTCAAGTTTGTAGAATATACAATTTATAGATGAAAGTAGAGTTATCGGATGATCATAGCAATGAAGATTTGGAACGCGGCATGATTATAATGACGCATTACTTTACTAAGTTTAGTTGTACCAAGCCGGTGCTACTTGATGTAATGCAATATGGGTGAGTTGTATAAACTTTGGTATACGTGATAAGTACTAGAAAAATAAGAATACGTGACGGAACTTTGTGATAGCTTTTAAAAACAGTCACAAAATTATAGTAATTTGTGATTAACTTTTTAAGCAATCACAAAATAATAGTATATATGATGGCTCTTAGTGATGATTAATCTTGCCATCAATGTATTATAATTGTGATGGCCATGTCAATCACACAAAATTTTTCATGCAAAATAAATTTTCTTTTTGTGACGCACTAAGTCATCACTTATAGATATACCCTTTTCGTGATTGCATTTAAACTATCACTAATATTTTAACGTACGAAATAATCAAAACAATATTTTATGACGGTCGTGACAATCATTAAAAAGATAGATTTTTGTGACGACTTTTATTTGCAATTACAAAAAAAAGGTATTTTGTGATAGAATTTTCAAGACATCACAAAACAATAAAATATATGATGGCTCTCAGTGATGACTAATTTTACCATGATTATAGAGGATTTGTGATTGCCATTGGAATCACCAAATCTTATGTGGAAGTAATTTTGTTTAGTAAGTTAACTCACATATGTTTCCTTTTATATTTTATTTTAAAATTATAATCATGATTTGGGCTTTGGTGTAGTGGTAATACTCGTTATTTAGTTTGCAAATGGGGGGAGGATTTGAATCCTACAAGTATCATTTGATACAATTAATATAGATACAATTAATACATTGAAATAAATTATACGTAAATAGATATTCACGTTCTTACATTTGATCCCTAAAGTCTTGTTTTTTTGTGATGACTTTGACAATCACAATAGATTACGTGTTAATGTGACTGTATTAATCATCACAAAAGCACTAAGCGTTTGCGTAATTGTCTAAACCATCACGTAAAATCTTTCATGATGGGCGTATACAAGACGGTCATTGTGATGCTTAAAGCCATCACATAAACGTTTTGTGATGATTTTCCTACTTTTTGTGATGAATTTTGGCATTCACAAATGACCATTTTTTTAGTATATAGTGGTTAATGTTGAAAAGAATACTCATTTCAAATACGAGATTTAACTTTACAATTACTTTGTAAAGTAGTTAAAAATAATGGCAATGGTGTATAAAGTTAGAAGTTGAACCTTATGTTCACATATAACATTTTTTTGAAATGGATCATATGATTATATACGATCCTTGATATAAGTATAGGAGCTAAAGGTTGCAATTTTAGGGACAAAGAAAGATAAAGAAGATTTCAAAGATATATCATTTATTGAGTTCAGAAAAGATTAAACTAGCTATGTTTTAATACCTATATTGATATTGACTGTTATGCACAATAATAATAAAGTTGAATTGTGATGCAAATTCCAGGATTGAAGGAAAATAAAAAAAACAAAGTTTATGCATTTTTATCAATTATAATATTAATTATTGATGTAGAATTAGATTGAGGTTATACTTAACGCACAAGATCGAGATTTAATAAAGTCCAGATTTTGGGGGCGTTACATACAATCAATTATATAATTAAAAGTACAAACTTAATTTAATTTGATTTCACCAAATTTTGGTTCATCTTTCCTCATTCATATTAGCAAAAGTACTATCCAAATTTATATCAATTAAATACTATTCAAATTTAAAAATATTCCTATCTCTAGAAAAAAAAGAGATCTTTTTCTTTCTTATTAAAATTTGTATAAATAGTATATAGATTTGAATAATTAATTACTACATGTTATCCATCAATAATTATTACATTTGTTTTTTTTATTAGTTTTATTTAGTTTATATATCTTAATTTTATTACTATAATTTTATTAAAATATTAAGATATCGAAAAAACCTCTTAATTAACATATATCACACGATTTAAATTATATTAATATTAGTCGTGAATCGTATTATTAAATTAATATCCTAATTAATTTAATTCATTAAAACTTGAAATTTTATTAAATCACATGATTAATTGTATTAATAATATATGGGAGTATGAAACATAATAGTTGTAACATTAGTTGAAAAATTATAGTGGGTTCATTCCTAATTAATTGACATAATTAAATAAAAAATTATTAAAACTTGAATTTCGTAATTCTATTCGAATTAGAATTTCAAGCAAATTTTGTCAATATAAACGCTAATATAGAATTCCATTACAAACTTAAATAAAATTAAAATAATTATTTATCACAATCATAACTAAATAAATCTACAATAATCCATTCAAATATTGAGCTCAATAATTGGTTGAAAGAACTTGTAATATATATTTCAACCATTAGTTATTTGAATAAATATTTAAGTATTTAATAATTACAACTATATTCTCAAAATCATAACTATTTTTTTAATTATTAATATAATACTTAATAATAAGTGGATGACCCATATTATATAATATTTTTTTAGTTAATGGTTAGCTCGTCTCTCTTTAAAGCAATGAAGAATAAGTGGAGGACCCATATTACTAACTTTTGACAATTTATGACAAATTTTAGAGTCTTAATCCCTTTAATAATTAAGAAGATGTTGTAATGCACGGGTGGATTACCTCCTCAGGAGGGAAACTCCGTGATTTCCTTTCCTTCTCCCTTTCTCCATTCTCTTCTCCCATGCCACTTCTTAATCCGTGAACCATTCCTCTTCTTCTTCTCCTGTATAAAGGAATGAATACTGAAGGAAATAATAAGATTTTCTTTGAAGAATTTCTCTCTATTTTCTCTTGCTTATTCTCTCTAAATTTATGCAACAATTATAAGAGTATCTTTATACACTTTGCTAAAGTTTTATAACACGTTATCAGCACGAGGCTCTAACCAACTGAGATGGTAAAATTAAATTCTTGCAATTTATTATTATATTATCGGTTTGGCTATGCCACCAATAATATAATTTTATTCTTATAATTGTCTTTAAATTCTTGCAATTTATTATTATACTACCGGTTTGGCTATGCCACCAATAGTATAATGTTATTCTTACAATTGGTCTGGCTTTGCCGCATATTATATTCTTTAACTGTCAAGTTATATTTATGTTTTATTGTCTATTTTTAAATTATGTTATTTACAGAGGTACCATCTATCCTTGTTGATCTTACAAGACTTGATGGGAACCTTTTTACCATTAAATTCTGTTATTTATAATGGTACCATCTATCCTTGTTGATCTTACAAGACTTGGTGGGAACCTTTTTACCGCTTATTAAATTGTGGGAATAACCTGTATATGTGGAATACCGCATACACGGTGAAATTCTTACATTATTCTATTATTTATTATTACATTGGAATATCACATGCATGCGGATTACGCATAACTTTGATTCCATTCTTTATTATTACATTGGGAATAATCATGCATGCATGCGTCTATCGCATGCATGGTGAATTCTTCTGTTATTCTACTCTTTATTATTTTGTTGGAATAACCTGTCTATGTGGATTACCACATGAATGGTGAATGATCCTTCGTATTCATTCCTTATTAAATTGTGGAAATGATTTATCTATGTGGATTACCGCATGGCGGATGAAAATCCATTTGCAGTTTTGTATATATATATATATATATATTTTTGTAATTGTATATATACATTAACGATTGCATATTCTTTTTACTAAAATAATATGCTAATAACGTAAATATAAGATTATTTATATTTGCATTTTATCTCCACTTGAGGTTGTGGTATAGTTTATTTTTTCTATATCATACATGCAATTATTTATTGTTTTAATAAATAATAAAATTGTGTTTTAACCCAGAATAAATGACAAACTTGGCAAAAATAGATTTTTCTATTTTGAAAATATCTGGAGACATCTATTTGGCTTGGGCACTTGATGCAGAATTGCACCTTAATGCAAATGAGTTAGAAAAGACCATTGAATCAGGAAATACAACAACTTCTAAGACAAAAATGCAAAAGCCATAATTTTTCTTCGTCACCATATTGATGAAGGATTAAAGATGAATATTTAATAATCAAAAGATTCTTTGTCTTTATGGACACAATCAAGGAAAGATTTGACCACCAAAATTGGTCGTTCTCTCCTTAATGCCAAATTTGAGTGGCTTAATTAAGGCTACAAGATTATAAATCAATTACGAAATATAGTTCCAATGTTTATAGAATAACCTCTACTTTGGCTTTGTCAAGTGAGAGATCCGGTTTAAAACCCAAATGTTAGATAAAAGCGCTCTCAACTTTTTATCCCACCAACATGATTCTCACAACAATATAGACAGAGTAAGTTCACAAAGTTCAGTGACTTATTGTCTATCCTCCTTGTTGCAGAAAAGAATAATGAATTGTTGTTGAAAAACCATCAAGTACGACCAACGGGTGCGACCCCATTGCCGGATATTAATAGCACGTCATTCCAGCAGAATAAACGTGACAATAGATGGTCATATAATAAGAAGTCTTGGGGACGAAAGAATAAATGAGGCCATCATAACAACAAATTTTAGAACCGCAACAATTCAGGTCACCAGAAGTGACAAGTGTCTGAGTCAGGTAAAAATAAAGAAAATGCAACACAGATAAAGAACAAACGAGATGTTTGCTTTAGGTGTGGGATGAATGGGCATTGGTCACGTACCTGTCGTACGCCGAGACATCTGGTTAATTTATTTCAGGAGTCTCAAAAGAACAAAGTGATGGAGGAAGAAACAAACTTTGTTAATCATCAATTGGATATTGTTGATGTTCCACCAATGACCAACAATGAGAAAAATATTGTTGATATTACTGGACCTTCTGAAAGTATCTTTTGGGATATCATTTAATTTTTGTTTTAATTAAACACCCTGCATGTATAATATTATTAGTTTTTATTCTATAAGTGGTATGTGTTTATCATGAATAAAATTATATATGAAATGTAACTTTTCTTATTTATGTTTTTACATGTGTTAGACCATCTTTAATGAATATCTTCTCATCACTTCTACTATTTCTGAAAAATAGAATATCCTAGAAAAACTTCATTCAATTTCTTCTGGATTATATACTATGAAAATTAGAGCAATTGAGTCTCATATTGTTATGATTCCAAAAATCCTAAATCCCAAATCCTTTATGTTTTGGCATGAAAGACTAGGTCATCCAGGTACTTCTATGATGTATCGTATTATTGAAAATTCTACTGGTCATCCTCTCAAAAATAAGAAGGTTTTTCCTAGTAGTGAATTTCCTTGTACTGCGTGTTCTCGAGGAAAATTAATTGTTCGACCATCACCAGTAAAAGTTTATAAAGAAGCCCAAAAATTCTTAGAGAGAATTCAAGGAGACATTTGTGGACCTATTCACCCATTGTCTGGCCCATTTCGATATTTTATGGTTTTAATAGATGCTTCAACTAGATGGTCTCATGTTTGTTTTCTCTCTTCTCGAAATTTTGCCTTCTCAAAACTTCTTGCTCAAATAATCAAGCTACGGGCTCAGTTCTCGGATAATCCAATGAAGTTAATTCGACTTGATAACGCAGCTGAATTTTCATCAATGACTTTTAATGATTATTGGAATCTCCATTGAGCCTTTAACATGAGATGTTTTTACTGCATGTTATGTAGATTGTCATTTTGATGAATTTGTATTTCCGCCTTTAGGAGGAGGGAAAGTTTTAAATAAAAAACCCTCTGAAATATCATGGAATACATCAGATTTAAATTCAGTCAATCCTCGTACAGGACAATGTGAAATTGAAGTTCAAAGAATTATTTATTTATAAAATATTGCAAATCAAATGCCAGATGCATTTAATGATGAAAAAAAATGATAAAGTCATATACACCTGCAATGAATACTCCAGTAGAGATAGAAATACCTATTGAAAAATCAATTCCTGGAGAATTAACAAATAAGGTAATATAAGAATCTAAACCACGCCAGAAGTGTGGAAGACCAATTGGTGCAAAAGACACTGTACCACAAAAATCAAAAGCAAATAAGGGAATCCCAGAAGGAATACCCGCTCTAGAAGTAGCACATATTCCAAGAGTGGGAATCGCCCCAGAAGAGGTTCAAAATCTCAGTGAAGGGATAAGAGATGAATACCAAGAGATCTCAATAAATTATGTACATGATGAAAAAATATGGGATCAAAGCAAAGTCATGATTGACGATATATTTGCTTTCTCTATATCATCAGATATTACTTTGATTCCTGACACGGATCCTGAAACACAAAATGTGGAAGAATGTCGGAAAAGAAAAGATTGGCCAAAATGGAAATATGTTATTCAAACTGAGCTACAATCTCTATTGAAAAGAGAAGTATTTGGACCAGCAGTCCAAACACCGCTGGGTGTAATCCCGTTTGGAAATAAATGGGTATTTGTATGAAAGCGAAATGAGAAAAATGAAATTGTGAGATATAAAGCCCGACTTGTAGCTCAAGGGTTTTCACAAAAACCTGGTATTGATTATCAGAATACAGGCTCTCTAGTACGTAATGGATGGAGTCACTTTTCACTTTCTGATAGGTATGACAACCATGGAAGGTTTGGAAACACGTCTAACGGATGTGGTAACAGCATACCTATATGGCTCACTTGATAGTGAGATTTACATGAGAATCCCTGAAGGATTGAAAATGGCTGAATCATAAAGGGCCAGTCACATATATTCAATCAAGTTACAACGCTCATTGTATGGGTTGAAACAGTCTGGTCATATGTGGTATAATCGACTTAGTGATTATTTAATAAAAGATGGATATATAAATGATCATGTATGTCCATGTGTTTTTATTAAGAAATCATAAAGTGGATTTTTCATCATTGTTATATATGTGGATGATTTGAATTTTGTAGGTACTCCTGAAGAACTCACAAGAACTGCTACTTATTTAAAAGATGAATTTGAAATAAAAGATCTTGAAAAGACAAAATTCGGTTTGGGAATACAAGTGGAGCATTTAGCATCTAGAATTTTTGTTCATCAATCCACATATGCTGAAAAGATTCTCAGTCATTTTCATATGGATAAAGCTCATCCTTTGACTACCCTGATGGTTGTTCGATCTTTAGAAGTTGATAAAGATCCATTTTGGCCTCTAAAAAGTGGGGAAGAAGTTCTTGGACCTGAAGTTCCATACGTAAGTGCACTAGGTGCTCTTATGTATCTTACAAACTGTACACGACCTGATATTACTTTTGTTGTCAACTTGTTAGCAAGATACAGTTCTTTTCCGATTAAGAGAAATGGGGATGGGATCAAACACATTTTGAGATACCTCCATGAAAGTATTGATCCTGGGTTATTTTATCCAAGAGATTCAACGTCGCGATTGGTTTGATATGCCGATGCGAGATATTTATTAGATCCACATAATGGAAGATCACAAATAGGTTATGTATTTACATATTATGACACGGCTATATCCTGGAAATCCACAAAGCAAACCATGACAGCTACATCTTCAAATCACTTAGAGATTCTCGCTATACATGAAGTAAGCAGAGAATGTGTTTGGTTGAGATCAATTATTCAGCATATTCAAAAATCATGTGGATTACCATCAATCAAAGATATTCCTACAATTCTGTATGAAGATAACGCTGCATGTATTGCTCAACTTATGGGAGGGTACATCAAGGGAGATAGAACAAAGCATATTTCACTTAAATTCTTATTTACACATGAGTACAAAAGAAGGGTGATATAGATGTGCATCAAATTCGATCATGTGATAATCTAGCCAACTTATTCACAAAGTCGCTACCAAATGCAACATTTGCAAAACTTTAGAAAAAGATCAGAATGTGTCGACTGAAAGACTTATGACAACATTTCATTAAGAAGTAATGAATTCCTTTTGAGGGGAAGACTGTACTCTTTTTCCTTAGTCACGGTTTTTATCCCAATGGGTTTTTCCTGACAAGGTTTTACCGAGGCAATCAATTAAAGGATATTTATGTAAAAGATATGTACTCTTTTTCCCTTCGTTAAGTTTTTCCCACTGGGTTTTCTTAACAAGGTTTTTAATGAGACATAATCTTCTATCGTAGGTAATCAGGGGAAGTGTTGTAATGCACGGGTGGATTACCTCCTCAGGAGGGAAACTCCCTTGATTTCCTTTCCTTCTCCCTTTTTCCCTTCTCTTCTCCCATGCCACTTCTTAATCCGTGAACCACTCCTCTTCTTCTCCTATATAAAGGAATGAATACTGAAGGAAATAATAAGATTTTCTCTGAAGAATTTCTCTCTATTTTCTGTTGCTTATTCTCTCTAAATTTATGCAGCAATTATAAGAGTATCTTTATACACTTTGCTAACGTTTTATAACAGAAGACATATTATTCACTTTTGACAATCCATGGCAAGTTATTATTAGTTATGTATGTAAAGCTATGATGAGCGATCAATAATAATTTGAGGACCCATATTATTCACTTTTGACAGTCTATGACAAGTTCTAGAGAGCCCAATCCCTTTAAGAAGAATACATTATCGTCAAGAATAAGTGGAGGACCGCCTTTACCCCATGTTATATATACAAGTATTTTTCACAGGTGACAACCATTTTGGAACCAATAATACATAAATAGACTCAAAAGCCTAATAGATTAAATTTTTAGCTCAAGTTGAATTTCAAACATGTGTGGTAGTGACTTGTGTACGCGTAGCGTACTTGCTAAATCTATGTATAATGATAGAAGGGCGATTAAACATTTTTCAGTTGAGAAAATGGGTGTGCATTTCAAATGAATTTGATGTGAAAAAGAAAGATCATTTGCAATATCGTCAAGTGCGAGGAGCTAGTCGAGTCTAGAAATGTGGTTGTTGAGTACCTATATTTTATTAGAATAATACTATCATGTGCACAAACTGTACAAAAAAAATTGTGCACAAAAAGTATGACCCAAAATGTGTAAAATATCTAATTGTAGATCTTACTTCTGTTATAAAATGATAAATAAAACAAAATGTATATCAAACAAAATTTATATTGATAATATCTTGTATTCAAGTGGTCATCCACAATTCATTTGATATCTCTCAAAATCACTCATGTGAGTGTGTCCTCTCATTTTACATTTTCAGATAGTAATGTCAACCTGCCTTGCTACTTCTATCTTTCACTTCTTCTATCTAATACACATGTATATAGGCATGGACAGAGAGAGAGAAATGGAAAATGAAGAGATAAGGAGAGGAAGAGACAGGAATGCCAAAGGTTTTCTAACACTCGCCCTTGTATGACCACTTTCTAAGAATATGTCTCATTAAAAACCTTACCAAAGAAAAATCATGTGGGAAAAAATTTTGGCTAAGGAAAAGAGTACAATATTCTTGTATAACTTCTAGTGCCTTAGGATTGCCTCATTAAAACCTTGCAAAGGAAAACCCAGTGGGAAAAAACCTTAGCGAAGGAAAAAGAGTACAATCAACACACATTCTTCTTACTCCCCCTCATGAAAGCATATAATTTTTATTATTCATGGTAAAAATATTTTTAAGTCGAAGAATGCTAATATTGTGCACTATCTTATTAAAAATCACAGTAGGTATCTGCTTGACATCAATATCACCACTCTTTAGAAGCTCATGTGTATAAAAGAATTTTGGTGCAATATGCTAGGTTCTATCACCCATGATATAACCTCATTTAATTTGAGTGATATAAGTGGCATTATCTTCATATAATATCGTTGGACTATTTATTATTGATGATAATTCACAGTTCTCACGAATATGTTGAATTACTGATCTCAACCAAACACATTCACGACTCGCTTTATGAATTGTGATAATCTCTGCATGATTTAAGTAAGTAGCAGAAATCTCCATGAAATAGTCGTATTTCCATAAGTAAATAAATATATTGTTTGTGATTGACCTTTGTGTGGAATCATCATATCCAACTAACTGTGGTATTAATCCATTTGGATAAAATAATCTAAAATCAATAGTCCCATGAAGATATCAAAAAATAAGATTATTTTTATTCCAATGTCTTTGAGCTGGTGCATAACTATATCTTACTAGTAAGTTAACTGCAAATGCTATATCAGGTTGTGTGAAATTTGCAAGATACATCAAAGCACAAATTACATTAAGATATAGTACTTCAGGACCAAAATTCCAATTTCACGAAGATATGATACTTCATGATCAAAAATTTCTTCATCATTTTCTTGTCGTCAAAACGAATCTTTCTTGATATCACGTGACCAATCTATCATTGGAGTATTCAAAGGATTAACATTATCCATGTAAAGTTTCTTCAGGACTTTTTTTGTGTATGTTGATTGATAAACAAAAATTTCATAGTTTAATTTGTAGGCCAAGACAAAAATTTGTCTTACCAATATCTTTCATCTCAAATTTGTTATTTTTGTCAACTCTTCTGGAGCAAGATCTTTCATAAATAAATACAACAATAATTGCAAATCCAGATTCTGATCTTTTGATAAAAATGCATACACAAATTATATTATTCTCAAATCCTTCTTTTAAAAGATATTCACTAAGGTGATTATACCACAATATGCATCTGGATTGTTTTAACCCATATAAAGATCTTTGTAGCTTGATAAAATACATACTTCGAGATTTATAATTATATGCTTTAGGCATTTTATATCTTTTAGGGATTTTCATGTATATATCATTATCTAATGATCCATACAGATATGTTGTAACAACATCCATTAATCGCATATCCAAATTTTCTTTTGCTACCAAGCTAATTAAAAATCTGAATATAATTGTGTCCATTATGTGACGCCTCATACTTTTGAAATCAATTGTGAGACCCCAAATTTTATGAATAAAGATTTAAATTTCTTAAAATATTTTTATTGAATATTATGGTGTGGATTTGATATAATGTTATAGTTGTGGGTAATATTTATAAATTTTGCAAAGTATGCAAGTTGTTATATAATATTCGATTGGTCGGAATATATTCTTTTTGTCAAGGAATATCCGTACGACGACACAATCATTGGTGGACCCCATAATGGAAGTATTGTCGTAGTTAAAAAATGACAGAATTATCTTTTTATAAAAATAATGGCGAAAGTATTACCGTTAAAACTATTGAACTACCCGGTAATAAAAGTACAGTAATACGCGTGGTTGCATAGTAACACACGGTATTGATTACTGATGCTTACGTGAAAAGTCACTCAGTTATACTCAATTATTGCTATAGTAATTGCTGCATTATATCTCTCATATTATTGATTCAATTATTGTCACAGTATCATCTGTATAATATGTTATATTATTAAATCAATAATTAAGAGGGCACAGTTATTCATATTATTATTTGCAATATTGACAATGTCTAGAAGTTCTGTCAAGGAGAGGTTTGGTCACCTAATTGCGCGCCAATAAGGAGAAATTCTTATCGAAAAGCCCCCTCTTTTTCCTGGAAACGACCTGGTTGTTAAATATTATGAATTATAATATTAATGATGAATAAGTTCGTGTTGATTAAAGATGAAATTGATAGTTCCATTGTGTTGGAATTATTAGTGTTAGTGGAAATCGATATTTATTTCGATAATAATTGATGTCTGGAGGTTATATTGACCAATCGGGTAATTAACCGGATAAATAAGCAATTAATTACTATTGATTCACATGCTTATAACTATGTGTTCACATGTGTGTACTATTGATTCACACGATTTACTATTAGGGGAGTTGGTGTAAGATTGATAATACTTGCATGACTAAATTAAAAATAGAGGTATAGATGAAGGTACTATACTATAATTTATTTTTTCACATGATTATACTATTGAGTCACATGATTTTACTATTGATTCACATGATTTACTATTAGGGGAGATGGTGCAAGTTTGATAATACTTGCAGGAGTAAATTAAAAATAAAGAAAAAGAGGAAGGTATTATACTATAATTTTTCGAGCTCCAAAATGTGCAATTATCGAAACTATATTTTCCTATAAATAAAAGCTCATTCCTTCATTATTTTTCACCAATTCACTAAAGCTATAGAGCAATTATTATAGAGAGAAATTATAGAGAGAAAGAAGAAGAAAAGTCTGCTACCTCACTATTCTAGTATCCAGTCTTCTTTTGAGGTAAGGGGTATTATTCTTTCGTATTCATGAAGAGAATTATTTTCTTTCAATACTCGTAAGGGGTATTATTATTTCGTATTCATGAAGAGAGTTATTTTCTTTCAATACTCGTAAGGGTTGTTATACCATTCTTTATTATTATGTTGGAATAACCTGTCTAGGCGAAGTACCGCATATGTGACGCCCCCAAAATAGGTAACAACGCCCATTCTGAGTCACCAAATACATGGTACAGAAAGCAAACTACAACTTTAATAATACAATTGTCGTGCAAAATACGACAACACATACTGTGAGTTTAAATACAAATATTATCTTCTAGACAGTATCAACACTCAAATAAGTCCTCATTATAATTATTCATACACTATTTTACAGAAATAGTGAGGACTGCTAAAACATCTTTCTAGAACCATCACTCCATACCCCGCCTCGATCCTGCTATGTTCTCACCTCCTGAGAAGAAAAATGGAACAAAAAGGAAAAGGGTGAGCTCAACTAGCCTAGTAAAGAATATTATGACTAAGATAATATACAACAAATTATCATTAGTCTTCAACAGGGAAAAATCTGATAGAATATAATAAACAACAAGTTTTAGATCAATATTCTGCAGCGGAAACAACAATCCATTAGAAGAGTCACTGTAACAACAATCAATATTATCATCATTTAAGATAATATTCTACTATCTTCTAAGATTTAAAAGTTCATCATCAATATTTTATCCTTGTAACAACAATCAATATACATCTTTAATCAAATATTCATCTTTGCACTACAGGCCAAAGATATTCATTTGTATCACCAGTTAGTCATGTCCATCTCAACACCTGTTCATCTTTGCACTACGGGCCAAAGATATTCATCAGTTAATCATTCATCTTTGCACTACAGGCCAAAGATACTCAGTAATATCATCATTTAAGACTGAGGATGATGAAAAATATTATAAAAAATGAATCCAGTGAGACAGAAGGACAAATATTAGGGATTCATATAACAGTTTATCAAGATCAATAATACTTCATAATAACCAATTGTGAAGCAGAATTCAAAAATAACGATCAAAACATGGATACAATCAAAGATAATAGCCAAAATAGACATCTTGGACAAAACGGAAAATTTTTATTTTTCTGATTGTCAGAGTATCGTGAATAGTCTTTGTGTATCGTGAATAGTAACCCAGACACAAAAGTTCCAAATTTGATTAAAAAGTTCACCAATATTTCTAAGGCATAATGATATTGAAGAAAATAATATCATTTAAGAAGAAAATAACATCACTTACCTCAAAATAACTAGTTGCCGATCGGAATATCGGATAGAAAGCCGAAGGAAGCTTGTACCGAACAACAACTCTCAAAGTATATAAATACTCACAAAAATACGCTCGATAATCTAGAGAGAAAGAAAACTTGTTTTTGGTGTGATTTTCAATTCTAACCTAAGGGTCTAGAAAAATGCTAGAACGCCATAGGAGACTAAAATAATATTATTTCAATTCTCATTTTCTACGCATGGAAGCTAGCAACCATCTTTGACAAAAAAATCAGCAGCCCACATGTGTATTCAACACCGACCAAAAAGTGGGTCCCATCCATAAATTAATAAAATTTATTTTATTTTCCAAAACTTCAATAATTTATAGAAAATAGCCCGTTTATCACAAAAATATGAATTTTATGTCCATTCTACCTGAAATTGAATTCTCTACAACTTTGTAGCTTTGACTTTTTCCAAATTCCAAATAGAAAATATCCAAAATCCACAAACGGATGATTTTTAATTCCTCCATTCTGACAAAATACTGATAAAACACCTTAGCATTAATTCCTTCATTTATAACCACATAAATAAATCCATCATTTATATCCACATCAAATATATTTTCTTATCATATAAATCAATAATTAATTATTCACAAATAATATTACAGAATCACAATTATGACAACCAGGCCGTTCCCAGGAAAGAGGGGGCTTCCAATAAGGATTTCTCCTTACTGGCGTGCAATTAGGTGACCAAACATCTCCTTGACAGAACTTTCTAGACATTGCCAATAATGCTATCTAATAATATTATTCAAATAATATGAATTATTGATCTAATAATGGGAAATACTGTGCAGTGACAATTATTGAAACAACAATAATATAAAATATCAACGCAGCAATTATTGAATCAATAAAATAAAATATTGAGCAATAACTCATCAGTATACAATTATTGAGTAGTGCCTTCTTACGTGCGAATCAATAATTCAACAATCTTGTAATACCTGGTAATATTTCTTTAACCACGCCAGACATTCTTGTATTTTAACCACCGTGTATTCCAACAAGTGTTAACGGTAACAATTACGCCGTTATTTATAAAACTCAAACTTTGTCGTTTTCCTTCATCCGACAGTTACTCTGTTATGAGCCCCACGAATGGCTGCGCCGTCGTACGAATATTCCCCGATAAAAAGAATATTCCATGACCAAAAGAATATTCCCCGACAAAAATGAATATTTTATAACCACTTGGTTATTTTGTAAAATTTTCACATTTCACCCATAACCAAAGAATTATATCAAATTAACACCTTATTAATTTAGAATAATGAATAGAGAAAATTCAATTTTATTTATAATAAGTTGGGGTCTTACAACCTCCCCTCCTTATAAAATTTCGTCCTCGAAATTGACGTACGTACCTGGTGTTTCGAACAGGTGAGGGTACCTCACTTTTATTTCTGATTCCAACTCTCAGGTCATTTCTTCAATAGCATGGTTCCTCCACAAAACCTTAACTTGTGGTATAACCTTGGTGCGTAAGACATGCTCTTTCCTATCCAAGATCTTAACAGGTACCTCCTCGTACGTTAAATCTTCGGCTATCTCGTCTGGTTCTAACTCAATAATTTGGTTCGGGTCTTTCACATATTTACGAAGCATAGATATGTGAAAAACATTATTAACACGAGACAGGTTTGGAGGTAATGCGAGTCTATAGGCCACATTTCCTATTCGGTCAAGAATCTCAAATGGACCAACAAATCTTGGATTGAGCTTTCTTCTCTTTCCAAATCTTGTAACTCCCTTCCATGGAGCAACACGTAATAATACATGATCCCCAATATTAAATTCCACGTCCTTTCGATGAAGATCAACATAACTCTTTTGTCGATCTTGTGAGGTTTGAATACGTTGTCGAATCATTTGGATCTTTTCTGTAGTCATGCGTACTAATTCTAGTCCCAACAACGTTGCTTCTCCCACCTCGTCCCAGCATACTGGAGAACGATACTTTCGTCTATACAACGCCTCAAATGGAGCAATGCCTATACTTGCTTGATAACTATTGTTGTAGGAGAATTCCACCAGTGGCAAGTACTTATCCCAACTTTCTTTGAAATCTAGAACACAAAGTTTTAATAGATCCTCAAGAGTTTGAATAATCCTCTCTGATTGTCCGTCCGTTTGAGGATGGTATGCTTGGCGATAAATGATCAATAATGCGTGCCCATAGCTTTACAAAGCTAACCCAAAATCGTGAAGTGAATCTTAGGTCACAATCCGAAACTATGGATACTGGCATGCCATGCAATCGCACAATCTCATTCACATACATACGAGCAAGACGTTCAAAGGAATAAGTCTCACGTATCGGCAAGAAATAAGCAGACTTGGTTAATCTATCAATAATAACCCAAATCGCATCTAAGCCTTGAGAAACTTTGGGAAGATCTGTAACGAAATCCATGGTAATGTGTTTCCACTTCCATTTCGGAATCTCAAGTGGTTGCAATAGACCTTTTGGCACTTGATGCTCCGCCTTTACACATTGACAAATTAAACACCTCGAGATAAACTCCGCGATCTCTCTCTTCATATTGTTCCACCAAAATGTATATCGAATATCATGATACATTTTGGTACTCCCAGGATGGATTGCAAACGGGGTGTTGTGTGCCTCCATCATGATTCTATGCTTCAAGTCAGAATCGTTAGCAACGCAAAGTCTAGAGTTGAATCAAAGTATTCCTTCTTCATCGATTCTTGCTTCTGGAATAGCACCTTCTTGCACTTTCTTCTTCATATGCATCAGTCCCAGGTCCGTAGCTTGAGTAGCTTTAACTTTATCGATTAAAGTCGGTTCTACTCATATATTCGTCATCATCACGTGGGTCCCTGGAGTCTTTAATTATATCTCCATCCTTTGTAAGTCATACAAAATGGGCCTTTGCGTTGACAATATCGCACTCATACTCGCATATGATCTTCTACTCAAGGCGTCAGCTACTACGTTTGCTTTTCCAGGATGATATTGAATAGTGTGGTCGTAATCTTTCAACAGCTCAAGCCAACGTCGTTGCTGCATGTTGAGTTCTTTTTGGGTGAAGAAATATTTGAGGCTTTTATGGTCCGTATAAATCTCCACTTTTTCCCCATACAGGTAGTGTCTCTAGATTTTCAACGCGAAAACGACTGCTGCCAACTCTAGATCATGAGTAAGATAATTCCTCTCATATTCTTTGAGTTGTCGCGAGGCATAGGCTATGACTTTCCCATGTTGCATGAGAACACATCCTAACCCTTTGCCTGAAGCATCACTGTAGATAACAAATCCATCCGAACCAGATGGTATTGCCAGAACAGGTGCCGAAATGAGTCTCCTCTCGAGCTCTTAGAAACTCTTCTCGCATTCCTCGCTCCATACAAATTTTGTATCCTTCCGAGTCAACTGAGTTAACGGAGTAGCAATTCGAGAAAATCCTTCCACGAATCTCCGATAATAACCAAATTTAAGCCCAAAAGTCGTGACTTGATCACCAAACTTCATTGCTCCCAACTTTGTATTGCTTCAATCTTCGTCGGGTCAACAGATACTCCATGTTTTAACACCACGTGCCCAAGGAATGCTACTTCCTCAAGCCAGAACTCGCATTTCTTCAACTTGGCATAAAGCTTGTTTTCACGAAGCCTTTCAAGTATCAGCTTCAAATGGTGCTCATGATCTTCACGACCTTTGGAATAGATGAGGATGTCATCAATAAAGACAACAACGAACTGTTCCAAATATTTCTTGAATACATGGTTCATCATATCCATGAAAGCAGCAGGAGCATTAGTCAATCCAAAAGACATGACTAAGAATTTATAATGCCCGTACCGATTTTTAAAGGCAGTCTTTGGAATATCCTCAATTTTAATCTTTAGCTGATGATATCCAGAACGAAGATCGATCTTTAAAAAGAATTGTGCTCCTTGCAACTGGTCGAACAGGTCATCAATGCGAGGTAGCGGATACCTATTCTTGATGGTGACATGGTTCAATTCTCGGTAGTCAATACAAAGTCGCATACTCTCATCTTTCTTCTTTATGAATAAAACAGGAGCACCCCAAGGAGATGTACTAGAACGAATGAAACCGATGTCTAATAACTCCTGTAGTTGGACTTTTAACTCCTGAATTTCAATAGGAGCCATTTGATATGGGGTTTTAGAAATGGGTTTTGTACCCAGTTCAAGGTCAATAAAGAATTCAACATCACATTCTGGGGGTAGACCAGGAAGTTCTTCAGGAAATACATCAGGAAATTCTCTAACAACAAAAATATTATACAAATCTGACTTGTCTTTATTCAAATCCATAACATGGGCTAAGAAAGCTTGACATCCATTTTTCAATAATTGAATAGCTTTGTGGCTTGATATGACAGTGACTGATTTTAGTGGTTTAGTTATTTGAATTCGTATGACAGGTTGGTTAGGAATATGAAAACTAACAACCTTACAAAAATAATCAATTTTGGCATGATGAGTGGTTAACCAATCAATTCCTAAAATCACATCAAAAACAAGTATCTTTAAAGAGATAAGATCAATAGGTAATGTGATAGTGCCAACTTGGATCAAGTAAGATTTATAAACTGTAGATGTAACAAAGGTTTCACCCAACGGAGTTTCAACAGATAAGTTAAAGTCCAATTTCTCCGGAATCAAGTTTAAACGTTGAGCACAGGCAGGAGAGATAAAAGAATGGGTAGAACCGGTATCTAGTAAGGTATAAACTTCGCAAGAATTCAAGATTAGCTTACCCATGATCACCTCGTTCGGGTTCCTCATGTTTTGGCCAGTCACAACAAACGCTTTTCCAGGAACCGCTGATTTCGACTTATCCGGGACAGCCCTTGGAGTCACCATCCCCGCTAAACTTGGTTTTGCTATAGAACAATCCTGAGCTATGTGACCTTCCTTTCCACAGTTATAACATACCTTGGATTGTTGTGGGCAGTTTGGGCTGATATGTCCCTCTTTTTCGCATTTGTAACATCTAACTGGCGGTCGTTCTCCTCCCCTAGAATTTTTTGTTGGTGCTGGTGCTGCTACTGATGTCTTCCCGTCATTGTTGAATCTCCTCTTTTTAAAATTTCCACTAGACTCACCTCTTCTATTATCATGGCCACGATTACCACTCGAGTGGTTACCGCTTTTGTCCGTATTCTTCCCTCTTCGCTGGTTATCATCGCTCCTATGACTGCTGTCACCGGTATGACCCTGGTTGGGATCCCTCGGTTGAGTATACTCATTATCTCGCACTAGTAATTGAGCCTTGTTGACAACATCTGAATATAGAGAAAATTTATGAGAGATAAGGTATTGACGAATCTCGGGTTTTAGACCTCTCAGAAACATCCGCGTCATACGTTCCTCATTCTCTACCAAATGAGGTGCAAACCTGGATAACTCCGCGAACTTCGCCTCATACTGAGATACCATCATGTTGTTTTGTTCTAGTCTAATAAACTCTACCTCCTTCATATGACGAATACTTTCAGGAAAGTACTTGTCATTGATCAGTTTCTGAAATCTTTCCTAAGACATGTTGAGTGCGGCTGGCTGGGTATGCTTCACAGATTCCCACCAGTAATCTGCCTCACCATGGAACATAAAGGTGGCGAATGGAACCTTCTGTTCCTCTGTGTAACCCAAGACATTGAATATCTTGGTAATTTGCTTGACTCATGTTTTCGCCTTAATCGGATTGGGCTTTACCCAGAAATCTGGTGGTCCCAGCTCCTTGAACTGCTTGGCTGTGATAGACCGCGTGTTGCCATCATTTCCACCCATATTTTGTACACGAGTGTCCCTCATCTGATTTTGCATGAACTGCAAAAAGCTCCTAAACATTCCATCATTCATCGTTTGGTCGGTAGCATTGTTTACTGGAGGAATATTGCCTTCCTATTGCACGTTCTCCTGGTTTGTGACTAAAGGTTGTTCCACAGTCTCATACACTCTATTGTTAACGTTCTCGGACCCATTCTTAAATCTTGCCATAAAACAAGGGTTAATTAAACAAATTAACATATCACATAATATCCCTATATTATGACCGACCAACAAATAAGCTTAGATAGGACACACTAGCGAAGGATTTACTCATCTCTCCCCTCTTAGTTCTATTCCCCGATCTCCGCCAGAGACCATAGCCCTAAGCTTTGATACAAACCATGACGCCCCCAAAATAGGTATACAACACCCATTTTGAGTCGCCAAATACATGGTACAGAAAGCAAACTACAACTTCAATAATACAATTGTCGTGCAAAATACGATAACATATACTGTGAGTTTAAATACAAATATTGTCTTCTAGACAATATCAACACTCAAATAAGTCCTCATTACAATTATTCATACACTATTTTATAGAAATAGTGAGGACTGCTAAAACATCTTTCTAGAACAACCACCCCATACCCCGCTCGATCCTGCTATGTTCTCACCTCCTGAGAAGAAAAATGAAACAAAAAGGAAAAGGGTGAGCTCAACTAGCCCAGTAAAGAATATTATGACTAAGATAATATACAACAAATTATCATTAGTCTTCAACAGGAAAAAATCTGATAGAATATAATAAACAACAAGTTTTAGATCAATATTCTGCAGCGGAAATAACAATCCATTAGAAGAGTCACGTTAGAGAATGAATTCTACTATCTTCTAAGATTTAAAAGTTCATCATCAATATTTTATCCGTGTAACAACAATCAATATACATCTTTAATCACATATTCATCTTTGCACTACAGGCCAAAGATATTCATTTGTATCACCAGTTGATCATGTCCATTTCAACACCTGTTCATCTTTGCAATACGGGCCAAAGATATTCATCAGTTAATCATTCATCTTTGCACTACAGGCCAAAGATACTCAGTAATATCATCATTTAAGATTGAGGATGATGAAAAATATTTTAAAAAAAACGAATCCAGTGAGACAGAAGGACAAATATTAGGGATTCGTATAACAGTTTATCCAAGATTAATAATACTTCATAATAACCGATTGTGAAGCAGAATTCAAAAATAACGATCAAAACATGGATACAATCAAAGATAATAGCCAAAATAGACATCTTGGACAAAACGATTTTTTTTTATTTTTCGGTGAATAGTGTCGTATACGTGAATAGTAACTCCGACACAAAAAGTTTCAAATTTGATAAAAAAGTTCACCAATATTTCGGCATAATGATATTGAAGAAAATAATATCATTTAAGAAGAAAATAACATCCCTTACCTCAAAATAATGGTACTTCTGATTGGAATATTGGATAGAAAGCCAAAGGAAGCTTGTACCGAACAGCAACTCTCAAAGTATATAAATACTCACAAAAATACGCTCGATAATCTAGAGAAAGAAAACTTGTTTTTGGTGTGATTTTCAATTCTAACCTAAGCGTCTAGAAAAATGCTAGAACGCTATAGGAGACTAAAATAATAAAATAATATTATTTCAATTCTCATTTTCTACGCATGCAAGCTATCAACCATCTTTGACAAAAAAATCAGCAGCCCACATGTGTATTCAACACCAACCAAAAAGTGGGTCCCACCCATAAATTAATAAAAATTATTTTATTTTCTGAAATTTTAATAATTCATAGAAAATAGCCCGTTTATCAGAAAAATTCGAATTTTATGTCCATTCTGCCTGAAATCGAATTCTCTACAACTTTGTAGCTTTGAGTTTTTTCAAATTCCAAACAGAAAATATCCAAAATTCACAAACGGATGATTTTTAATTTCTCCATTCTGACAAAATACTGATAAAACACATCAACATTAATTCCTTCATTTATAACCACATAAATAAATTCATCATTTATATTCATATCAAATAAATATTTTCTTATCATATAAATCAATAATTAATTATTCACAAATAATATTACAGAATCACAATTATGACAACCGTGTCGTTCCTGGGAAAGATGGGGCTTTCCAATAAGGATTTCTTCTTCTTCATGGCCATTGAATTAGGTGACCAAACCTCTCCTTGACAGTAACTTTCTAGACATTTCCAATAATGCTATCTAATAATATTATTCAAATAATATGAATTATTGATCTGATAATGGGAAATACTGTGCAGTGACAATTATTGAAACAACAATAATATAAAATATCAACGCAGCAATTATTGAATTAATTAAATAAAATATTGAACAGTAACTACTATAACAATTATTGAGTAGTGCCTTCTTACATACAAATTAATAATTTAACAATACTGTGTAATACTGTGTGCTACTGTGCAACCACGCGTATTACTGTATTTTAACCACCAGGTATTCCAACAGTGTTAACGGTAACAATTACGCAGTTATTTATAAAACTCAAACTTTGTCATTTTCCTTCATCCGACAGTTATTCTGTTATGAGCCCCACGAATGGTTGCACCGTCGTACGAATATTCTCCGACAAAAAGAATATTCCATGACCAAAAGAATATTCCTCGACAAAAATGAATATTTTATAACACCACTTACTTATTTTGTAAAATTTACACATTTCACCCATAACCAAAGCATTATATCAAATTAACACCTTATTAATTTAGAATAATGAATAGAGAAAATTCAATTTTATTTAAAATAAGTTGGGGGTCTTACAGCATACATGGTGAAATTCTTCTGTTATTCCATTCTTAATTATTCTGTTGGAATAACATGTCTGTGCGGTCTATCGCATGCCTGGTGAATTTTGTTGTTATTCTATTCTTTATTATTCTGTTGGAATATCCTGTGTGTGCGAAATACGCATGACCTGGTTCCATTCTTTATTATTCTATTAGAATATCCTGTATGTGCGGGTTACGTATAACCTGGTTCCATTCTTTATTAATCTGTTGGAATAACCTGTCTGTGCGGATTACACACGCCTGGTGAATTCTTCTGTTATTCCATTCTTTATTATTATTCTGTTGGAATAACCTGTCTGTGTGGATTACCACATGCATGGTGAATGATCCTTCATATCCATTCCTTATTAAATTATGGAAATGATCTGTCTACGTGGATTATCGCATGGCGGGTGAAAATCCATTTGCAGTTTCGTATATTCTATTATACTCATCTGAGATATCATTTCTTTTGTACTCATCATGGAATATCATTTTCTTTGGTATTTTTTTACGAGTTACTATTCATGGGTTACTATTCACCTAGTTACTATTCACTCTGGTATTATTCACTCGTGTATTCGGGGTATTATCCTTGAACTTTTTTTATTGAATTATTATGTCATTGTCATTATCCTTATGCTTATATTGTGATGAAAGTCATTTTTGGCTTACGTGCATAGATGGACTTGGTATGATTATGACCGTGGATTATTCGGTATAATCATGGCCGTAATGTGACGTGATGATGATGGGTAAAAGTCCTCATTGGCACGTAGTTCATTGATGGGCGCTTGTTGGTATGATTATGACCGAGAGATTATTCGGTATAATCATGACTATTGATATTTACATGAATATCCTTGGTCGGTAGTGCGTTGATGATTCGATTTTTATTTATTAAAATCGAGTCTCAAATGATAAAGTTGATGAAAACTTTTTAAATCATAGAAGATAGTAGATTTTATGCTCTACTTGACTCTTCTAATGGATTGCTTATTCCACCGCAGCTTGTTGATCTAAAACTTGTTGTCTATTGTATTCTATCGGTTGTTATACTGTTGAAGGCTAAGGATAATTTATTCTGCATTATCATAGTCATAATATTTCTTACTGGGCTAGTTGAGCTCACCATTTCTTTCAATGTTCTCTTCAGGAAATAAGAATATAACTGGGACTAGTCGGGGAATGGATTAACGGTCCAGATGGTGGCTTTAGCAGTCCTCACTACTTAGTGTGATAATAAGTGTAATGAGGATTGAATTTGAGTTTGTATATTGTCTATGAGACAATATTCATGTAAAAACTTAGCTATGTTTTATTGTATATATTACCCGACAGTTGCATAATTAAGTTTGTAGTTGAGTTCTGTACCATGTATCTGGCGACTCAAGATGGGTGATGTATACCTGTTTTGGGGACGTCATAGTTGGTATCAAAGCTTAGGGATATGATACCTGGCTGAGATGTGAGACAAGAACTAGGAGGGGAGAGACGGGGAATTCCTTCGCTAGTATAACCTACCTAAGTTTATTTGGTATTTAATTGGTCGGTTAGAGTATAGGGATAATATGTGACATGTTAATTAACCCTTGTTTTGTGATAGTATTTGAGAATGGCATCTGAAAATGTTGAGATAAGCAATGAAGCACATGAGACCGTTGAGTCACCAATGATCAATACCCAGGATAATGTGCAATAGGAAGATAATAATCCTCAGCTAAATAACAACACCGATCAGATGATGAAAGATGGGATGTTCAGAGGCTTTATGCAATTCATGCAACATCAGGCGAGAGAGACTCCTGTTCGTAATGCAGGTGGAAACAATGGCAACCCACGGCTAGTCACTGCTAAGCCAGAACCACTTAAGGTGGAGACGTGGTTAAAGCAGATCACCAAGATATTTGATGTCTTGGGATGCTCCGAGGAACAAAAGGTTCCCTTTGCCACCTTTATATTGCGTGAAGAGGCATATTACTGGTGGGAATCTATAAAACGTACCCAGCCTGATGCACTCAAGATGTCTTGGGAGAAGTTCCAAGAACTGTTCAACGACAAGTACTTTCCCGAAAGTATTTGTCACATGAAGGAGGTGGAGTTTATCAAGTTAGAGCAAAAAAATATGACAGTGTCGCAATACGAGGCTAAATTTACGGAGTTATCCCGGTTTGCATCCCATTTGGTCGATAATGAGGAGCGAATGACGCGAATATTTCTAAGAGGTTTGAAACCCGAAATACGTCAATACCTCATTTTTCATAAACTTTGTTTATATTCTGATGTTGTGAATAGGGTTCAGTTATTGGAGCGCGATAATGAGTCAACACAACCAAAAGGCAACGACCAACAACACGATAATAATCGTCATCTAAGTGGCAACGACCATCGAACAATGATAACCATCGTGGGGAAATTATCATGCCAAGAATGGTAACCACTTCGGTGGTAATCATGGCCAAGATAATAGGAGTGGAAATTTTAAGAAGAGAAGATTTAACGATGATGGAAAGACGTCGACCAAAGACCGTTGTTAAGGAAGGAGAACATTGATCGCTTGGTCAGTATGTTACAAATGAGGAGGAGAGGGACACATCAGTCCAAACTGTACGCAGCAGTCCAAAGCGTGTTTTAATTGCGGAAGAGAAGGTCATTTAGCTCGATTTTGTCGTGCATTAAAGTCAAGTCCAGCTGAGACGGTGGCATCAAAGGAGGATACGGACAAAACAAAGTCGGTGGTTTCAGGAAGAACATTTTTTGTGACTTCTCAAAAAGCGAGTAACCCGAACGAAGTTAGCACGGGTTAGTTAATTATAAATTATTGCGAAGTCTATACCTTATTAGATACTAGTTCTACCCATTATTTTATCTTTCTTTCTTGCGCTTAACATTTAAATTTGACCCCAGAGAAGTTAGACTTTGACTTATTGGTTGAAACTTCGTTAGTAGAAACCTTCATTACCTCCACTGTTTATAAATCTTGTTGATTCAAATTGACACTTTCAAGTTACCTATGGATCTTATCTCTTTGAAAATATTTGTCCTTGATGTGATTTTAGGAATCGATTGGTTAACTACTCATCATGCCAAAATTGATTATTTTCGTAAGGTTGTTAGCTTTCATATTCCTAACCAACCTGTTATACGAATTCAAGCAACTAAACCACTAAAGTCAATCACTGTTATATTAAGCCATAAATAAAGAGCCCTGAGCCTTTCTCTGGTTACTTCCTTGTGTGGAATGCACTGAGGCCAGACTTTCTGTAGGCGACGTCGTGAATGACGATGGCAAGTTGATAGGTATCAATGTGACGTATTATCCAAGTCTTGGATGAGAGTTACAGTTTTGAATGATATTTCTATTGTTAATAAATTTCCTGACGTATTCTTGAAGACTTCTTGGCCTACCCCAGAGCGTGAAATCGAATTTTGTATTAACCCTAGTACAAAACCCATTTCTAAAACTCTCAAATATTTCTTCAACTAAAACGAACATAACATGCGCCAAAGACGTTGGCTCGAGCTGTTGAAGATACGATCATACCATTCAATATCATTGTGGAAGAGTGAACGTGGTAGCTGACGCGTTGAGTAGAAGATCGTATGCGTTTACGAGTGCGATGTTGTTAGCACAAAAACCCATTTCGTATAACTTATAAATGATGAAGATAGAGTTAAAGACTCTAAGGACCCACGTGGTGATATCAAATATACGAGTAGAATCGACTTTAATCGATAAAGTTAAAGCCGTCAAAGCTACATACTCAGAGCTGATGAATGTGAAGAAGAAGGTTCAAGAGGGCGTTATTCTAGAAGCAAGAATCGATGAAGAGAGGAAATCTCAACCCTTGATTTTATTGGCCCATTTAAAATCCTTGATCGAGTAGGAACTGTGGCCTATAGACTCGTTTTATCGCCAAGTATGTCGCGTGTTTATAACGTTTTTCATGTATCGATGTTACGTAAATATGTGGATGACCCAAACCACGTTATTAAATTAGAACTAGATGAGATAGCAGAAGATTTAACGTATGAGGAGATACGTGTTAAAATATTGGATAAGAAGGATCGTATTCAACACTCAAAGGTTATATACCTCAAGAGTTAGAATCTAAAATGAAGTCAAGGTATCCTCATCTCTTCGACATACCATGTACGTACGTAAATTTTGAGGGCGAAACTTCATAAAGAGGGAAGATTGTGAGACCCCAAATTTTATGAATAAAGATTTAAATTTCTCAAAATATTTTTTTTTGAATATTATGGTGTGGATTTGATATAATGTTATAGTTGTGGGTAATATTTATAAATTTTGCAAAGTATGCAAGTTATTATATAATATTCGATTGGTCGGGGAATATTCTTTTTGTCAGGGAATACCCATACGACGGCACAATCATTGTTGGACCCCACAACAGAAGTATTATCGTAGTTAGAAAACGATAGAATTATCTTTTTATAAAAATAACGGCGAAAGTGTTACCGTTAAAACCTGTTGAACTACTTTAGTAGTAAAAAGTACGATGTCATAATGTGTGGTTGCATAGTAGCACACGGTATTGATTATTGATGCTTACGTGAAAAGTCACTCAGTTATACTCAATTATTGCTACAGTAATTGTTGCATCATATCTTTCATATTATTGATTCAATTATTGTCACAGTATCATCTGTATAATATGTTATATTATTAAATTAATAATTGAGATGGCAAATTTATTCATATTATTATTTACAATATTGACAATGTCTAAAAGTTCTGTCAAGGAGAGGTTTGGTCACCTAATTGCGCGCCAATAAGGAGAAATCCTTATCGGAAAGCCTCCTCTTTCCTAGGAACGACCTGGTTGTTAAATATTGTGAATTATAATATTAATGATGAATAAGTTCGTGTTGATTAAAAATGAAATTTATAGTTCCATTATGTTGGAATTATTAGTGTTAGTGGAAATCGACATTTATTTCGATAATAATTGATGTCTGGAGGTTATATTGACCAATCGGGTAATTAACCGGATAAATGAGCAATTAATTGCTATTGATTCACATGCTTATAACTATGTGTTCACATGTGTGTACTATTGAGTCACATGATTCACTATTAGGGGAGTTGGTGCAAGCTAAATTAAAAATGGAGGTATAGATGAAGGTACTATACTGTAATTAGTTTTTTCACATGATTATACTATTGAGTAACATGGTTTTACTTTTGATTCACATGATTTACTATTAGGGGAGATGGTGCAAGTTTGATAATACTTGCAGGACTAAATTAAAAATGAAGAAAAAGAGGAAGGTATTATACTGTAATATTTTGGGCCCCAAAATGTGTAATTATCAAAACTATATTTTCCTATAAATAGAAGCTCATTCCTTCATTATTTTCACCAATTCACTAAAGCTATAGAACAATTATTATAGAGAGAAACTATAGAGAGAAAGAAGAAGAGAACTCTGCTACCTCACTATTCCAGTATCTAGTCTTTTTTTGAGGTAAGGGGTATTATTCTTTCGTATTCATGAAGAGAATTATTTTCTTTCAATACTCGTAAGGGGTATTATTCTTTCGTAATGCTCCAAACTCTTATGTTTTTGATTCTGGACCGAGAGAGTTATTTATTTCGATCTCTATCTTTCTACCCGTAATAGGTATTGGTATGTACCCGGATTTTGTTCTTTCACTATCAGTTGACAAGGTCGAAGTTATTCTATCTAATTTTTTTTATAGATAGTTTTTCATTATCCAAATCCTCCTTTCAATACTCGTAAGGGTTGTTATTCAATTCTTTATTATTATGTTGGAATAACCTGTGTATGCGAAGTACCGCATATATAGTGAAATTCTTCTATTATTCCATACTTTATTATTCTGTTGGAATAACCTGTCTGTGCGGTCTATCGCATGCCTGGTGAATTCTGTTGTTATTCCATTCTTTATTATTCTATTGAATATCCTATCTCATGCGGATTACGCATGACCGTTCTCTATTCTTTATTATTTTGTTAGAATATCACATGCATGCGGGTTACGCATGACCTGGTTCCATTCTTTATTATTCTGTTGGAATAACTTGTCTGTGCGGATTACGCACCCCTGGTGAATTCTTCTGTTATTCCATTCTTTATTATTCTATTGGAATAACCTGTCTATGTGGATTACCGCATGCATGGTGAATGATCCTTCATATTCATTCCTTATTAAATTGTGGAAATGATCTGTCTACGTGGATTACCGCATGGCGGGTGAAATTCCATTTGTAGTTTCGTATATTCTATTATACTCGTCTGATATATCATTTCTTTTGTACTCGTCATGGAATATCATTTTTTTGGTATTTTTTTTTACGAGTTACTATTCACAAATTTACTATTTACCCGATTCTTATATTCACTTTGGTATTATTCACTCGTGTATTTGGGGGTACTTTTTGGGCCAGAATACTATTCATGAGTTACTATTCACCCAATTACTATTCACTCTAGTATCATTCACTCGGGTATTCGGGACACTTTTCGTGTCGGGATACTATTCACAGAGTACTATCCACGAAGTACTATTCACGGGGTACTATTCACCCGAAAAATATATTTCTTTTATATCCAAATTATTTTTGATACATGAATATTAGTCTTGAATTTTACTCCACAAAGCAGTATCATGTTGACAATTTGGACGTTATTGATTTCTGGATAAATTAAATTATAAATCTTTAAAATTTATCCTTGAACTTGTTTTATTGAATTATTATGTCATTGTCATCATCCTCATGCTTATATTGTGATGAAAGTCATCTTTGGCTTACGTGCATAGATGGACTTGATATGATTATGACCAGGGATTATTCGTTATAATCATGACTGTAATGTGACGAATGATATGGTAAAAGTCCTCATTGGCCTGTAGTTCATTGATGGACAGTTGTTGGTATGATTATGACCAGAGATTATTCGGTATAATCATGACCATTGATGATTACATGAATATCCTTGGTCGTGGTGCAGGGATGATTCGATTTTTATCTATTAAAATTTGAGTCTCAAATGATAAAGTTGATGAAAAACTTTTTAAATCATAGAAGATAGTAGATTTTATGCTCTACTTGACTCTTTTAATGGATTGCTTATTCCGCTGTAGTTGTTGATCTAAAACTTGTTGTCTATTGTATTCTATCAGTTGTTATACTGTTGAAGGCTAAGGATAATTTATTCTGCATTATCTTAGTCATAATATTTTTTACTGGGCTAGTTGAGCTCACCCTTTCTTTCAATGTTCTCTTCAGGAAATGAGAATATAGATGGGACTAGTCGGGGAATGGATTGACGGTCCAGATGGTGGCTTTAGCAGTCCTCACTACTTAGTGTGATAATAAGTGTAATGAGGATTGAATTTGAGTTTGTATATTGTCTATGAGACAATATTCATGTAAAAACTTAGCTATGTTTTGTTGTATATATTACCTGACAGTTGCATAATTAAGTTTGTAGTTGAGTTCTGTACCATGTATCTGGCAACTCAGGATAGGTGATGTATACCTGTTTTGGGGGCGTCACATCAATAATTCAGCTTGAATTAATAAACTTGCACTAACTGCGAATAATCAACAATATTCTCAGATGTGGAATAATCAGCAATAATTACCCACTACTACATTTGAAAAGTAATAACTCGAGATTGAGTTAATGAAACTTGCCTTGGCTATTGTCTACTGCTACACAATATAACTTAACTATGTTTGTAAGACCTATAATCAATAATATCGGTCTCGTAATTAGTATAACATATCACAACACATACCACTGTTATTTACAGTCATTATATCACTTTAACACATAATCACTTAGTCACAACAGTGTTTATAACCTATACAAACACTTATCAGGTCAAACTATATCAGTTTGGTTGGTCTTCGATCTCAGTTCTATGTCTTGACTCCTATATCAGACAATTATTGAGTTTATTTTGAAGAAAACTCTGTCCCAAAACATCAATATTATTTTAGATAATCAAAATACCATTCCTAATATTTTTCGGAAGCTTATAATAATTTTTAAGTAATTATTATATTTTATAATAATTTGTTAAACACTTTGGAATCATTTTTAAATGATTTAAATACTAAATAATCTCATTATCATTAATATTTAAATAATATAAAAATATTAATGAATCCTTGTCAAAATATTAAAGTTATTTATAATAACTCAAAATATTTTTAAATCATCTATATTCCCTTTAAATAATTTTTAAAACATTTAAAATCATTTTTAACTAATTACCATTAATATTCAAATATTAATGTATTTTTCATCAAAATATTAAAAGTCATTAATTATAACTTAAAATATTTTTAAATCACTTATATCATTTTTAAATGATTTTAAATCATTTATTTAATATAATTATTAAATAAATCTATTTATCATTAATATCAAATTATTAATAAATTTTTACTTAAAATATTAAAGGTCATATTTTATAAATTAAAATATTTTTAAACACTTTATTCTCATTTAAAATGATTTTTATAATATTAAAATCATTTTTTAATCAATTTATTTAATAAACTTATTAAATAAATTAAATATCATTAATATTCAAATAAATGTAAATATTAATGAAAAATATGTCAAATTATCAAAAGTTAATTTTTCATAACTTAAAATAATTTTTAAAACTCATTTTGTAATTTTTTAGAAATTAATTTCTATTTTTAATGATTTTTCAGAATTTAATATAATTAATTATAATAAAACTGTCGCTAAAGCCTTTAGCGATAGAAACTGTCACTATAGGTGTTCTTGAGTCTTAAGAACACTCATAGTCAGTCTCAAGGTGTATAGTTTGACCACCTTCAAATCTCCATTCCTGTTGTTTTTTAGGCTAGCAAAAGTATGGATCATGTAGTATTGATGTAATATTACATGTATCAACAATGATCAAGGTTATACAACATCATACCATGAAGATCTAGGGCTTCAAACTTCTTGTCAGACATGTTCTGGGTTTTCTAGGTTACCCAGAAACCCAGACAGTTTCATGTAAGCACTTTGAGGTTCGATTAATCATGGGTTCTGGTCATCAATTATGTGTTTAAATGGTTTAATATTGTAGTCCTCATGTCAAAGAACAACTTCACTACACTAGGGTAGCAAACCTACATCACAATCACAAGATTTGAGCCGGTCAAACCTTGTCAGAAACTGTGTTCTTGAACTTTCTAAAATTTCCAGAAAACACAAATCGTGTTCGGTTAACCTAGTTTGACTGTCCTATTTTCATCCTGTTTGTTGTTTAGGTTATCTAAGGCCATGAATCTATAGTCCATATAACAGAGTATAACTTTGATACACTAACTTAATCAAATCACATAACATCTGACAGAATCAAGCTTAGGAAAATCTTGTCAGACATTTTTTGGTTACCCAGAAACAATTGGTCATGGTCGGTCAACCCACTTTGACAATCCATAACTTGTAATCTGGACATGCTATGAGCATGATTCTAGTTCCAGATTACACCCCTCAGAGAATACTACAAACCTATTACATCAAACAAGTATAACAATTAACAGGTAAGAATCTATGGCCTCTGACATATGGCTGTCATGCCATAATTTAGGGTTCTTGACAGTTTTTCAAAACTCCATTTTTAACCACTTTGATGTTATGGATCTATGATATAACATCATAGATCACTAAATAACATCTTATAGCATGAATTTAAACACAAAAACATAACTTTTATCTTAGCATACAAGATCAAATAAAGTTAGGGTTTATACCTTTTATCTAAACAAGCTTTGATTCTAGGCTTCCTCAACTGATCTTTGTGTGTTATGAGCTTTGTTAGGGACTAAAATGCTAGTATATTTCGTGGCTTTGGTATGAGAGAAGGTGGCTAAGTGTTTGGTTCTCAAATGAGATAAGTTTTGAACTTTCTCTCTCTTTAATCTCTCATATATGATACAATGTATCTAAGTTATGCAAGGTGGCATGTTTAAGATCAGATATTGTAAAGATTTTGAGCACATGGTGTTATACACAAGTGATGACTCATTAGATTTAGCAAATCTCTTAACTTAAAACTTAAGTAAAGGGGTATTTTGGTCATTTCGCATCTAAAAGGGTATTTTGGTAATTTCCCTCATGATTGTAAGGGTATTCTAGTCATTTAACTTCATTCTTTTTATTCTTAACCCTTAGGGTTTGATAATCTCAATTAAGGTTTGCTAAATATAGTTTAGGGTTCTTGAATCAAAATTTAGGGTTTCCCGAAACACAATTAGGGTTTCTAACTATTCGTTAGGGTTTCTTAATCACAGATTAGGGTTTCTAATCTATAATTAGGATTTACTAAGGTTATACCTTATCTGACCAATCATTGATCATTAATCTGGTACTGTACTAATATGTACTCACAAATACAAATACAATAATTGTATTAACTATCGAGTCCATATCCACAACTAAGGTTACGGTTTTCATTATCTGTTAAACATATCTCCACTCATATTACTCAGTCAATACACAGTTTGACCATTTTTCTAAACTAGTATCACAAATACTCAGCACAATATTAACAATCAATATCAATATTAAATAAAAAAAATTATTCGTAAAATTCAAATTATTTAAAATTCTGGGTCGTCACACATTACAAGAGCATATGTTTCTTTATAATTAATATCAGGTCTCTACGAGAAACCTTATACTACAAGTCGCACTTTGTACCTTATAATTTCATTTTTCTTATTTCGTTTATGTACAAATACCCATTTGTATCCAATAGGCATTACACCTTTAGGTGTTCGGACTATAGGTCCAAAAACTTCACATCTACTTAGTGAATTTAGTTGTGCTTGAATCGCCTCTTTCCACATTGGCCAAACATTTCTATGTTGAACGTTCATCAACGATTTATAGTTCATATTCATGATCATTACTTCTAGTAAAAGCAAGAACAACTTTATATGAAAATATGTTGTCGAAAACAATTTTATTTCTATCTAATACTTCTCCTGTATATACATAATGTATCGAGATCTCGTTATTTTTCAGGTACCTAATCCTCTTCAGGAGATAACTCATCCTCTTCAGGGGATAACTCTTCAAGAGTTTTATTCACAAGCGATTTTTGTTCATAAGTTTTGGATAAATCAATAATATTTTTTTCAGCATGTTTCATGGGTATAGCCTCTTTATATGCTGCAACTTATTTTTCTTGTACTTTCTTTTTCTGGGGAATTTTATCTTTAACATCGATCATTCTTTCACGTTTCAGGTGTGACTTTAATCTAATTTGATGTTGTATTGTCCTACAGGGACTTCAATCCCTGCTACAATATTAGTAGCTAGTGATGAATGGGTAATATACCCATGAATTGGATACATCCGGGCTTAATTTATTGTTATTCTCAAGTCTTTTAGAATAGTTTTTAAGTGTTTGTGTCTATTCATGCATGTTTTATGTTGTTTTGTAGGAATTGGGACAAAAGTTACTTGGATCCACGTTTGGGGTTGCTAGATTCGCATTTTCGGCTTGCCATATACATATCAGTCACTTCAGGACCAATTTCAACATTGCTCTGGACCTTATTTTGAAAGAATAAAAGAATGAAAGTTGTAGATCTACGTCTTCTCTTTTCGGAACATCTTGTCGAAATCGGAGTTCGGACGAAGAAGTTATGGTCATTTATCCAAAGGACGTCAGAGTAGAAAATTGTAGAAAAAGAGGCCAAGTGGCAAGAACACCGATTTCTAGCCTATTTCCGATGCCGGTGCTAGGCGGTGTTCGGCCTTGTGGCTGCAGCTCTGGGCTCGAGCCTGGTCAAGTTGGGATGCGTTTTGGGGCGAATTTTGACACTTTTTTGACTCCAAATTGGATTGGGTTTCCTCCTAAGCTAGAAATTAGACTTGTAGCCTATAAATACATGATGGGAGGCATAAAATAAGGGATTAGATAGATTAGATTAGATATACACTCCACTAGATTAGAACATAAACCCTAGTTCTTAATTAGCCATTGGAGATTGAAGCAACTTAAAGAACACTGAAGATTTAAAGTAGGAATGGAAGAGGAGTCTCAAGACTGCTGACAATAGATTCTATTCTCTTCTCTAATCTTACTTTTATCTTTTAATGTTGATTCAATTGTGGATTCAAGATTTTAATTCAATGACAATGGACTAAATTCTTGTTTAAGATTGCAACGGATCTTATTGCATAGCTTATTTTAGTATGTTTCTTTGTTAATTATTATGATCTATTCTATGGATTGTCTACTATGATTTTTGCATAATTGTTTAATTGTCTAGCTAGCAATTATCATGATAATCTATATGAATTTGGGAGATGAACTATAGATTTAGATCTGATCATAATAACATGTGATTGTGTTTTCTGCATGGTGTTGGAATTCATGATTTATATTTAGGATAGGGATATGCCTTTACGCCGCATGTATTCTGATTAGGAACTTGTGCTTTAAATTTTTTTAAAATTGTAATTCACATAGGAATATAGTGAATTAGTTAATTAGGGTGTTTGATTCAATTCTATCAACTGTGGATTTGGATTAATATGTTTGTGATGCATCAGAAGGTGGTTATAAATACTAATAAGTTCCTGATTAACAATCCAGAACAGTGAACATAATTAATAAGAAGTGTTTTAATATAAGTGAGGTTGTGATCTTAAATCTCCATAACCTGATTTTTAACTAGTGGTAGTACGTAATAGTAGTTTAAGTATATATTTTAATTCACAACATTAAATCGATTGTTTAAATAAAATTAGTTTGGTTAAAAACTAGTACTTGGTGATTTTTATTAAATAATTCCTCGGCAACGGCGCCAAAAACTTGTTGGCTGATTTCACAATCAATTATTTGTGCAAGTATACACAGTCAGCAAGTAATAAAGTGGTAAATTAAGTGTCGAACCCACAGGGAATTCCAATCAATAAACTCCAACTACTAGTACTATACCAAATCAATTTTATTTAAACAACTGCAGTTTGTGAAATTTTAAATTAAGAAAACTAAATTTACTAATTAAACTGGATTACTTTAAAAATTAATTCAAATAAATAAAGGTTAAGACTATAATATCCCCAATTTATGTACTACAAACCAATTATCCAATTAACCCAATTATTATGCCTCTTGAATTGTTAATAGGAATTCTAAGTGTTAAAAGTCCTTTTCCAAGTAACAAATAACTTCTATTCAATTTAATTAATTCTGCGATATTCCTATGCAAAATAATTAAATCAAACCCATTAAGTTCTAATTCCCAATTTGCTACATGCAATGAACATATATTCCTATTCAATTCACAACCCTAATTATTCATCTCATGCATATAATTAAGCATACATGTTATCATGTCTAGTTCCAACTCTAGAATTCATCTCCCAAATCCTTCTAGAGTAACCCAGTAATTATTGGCCAAATAATTAATCAATACGTACAAAACATGATAAACAATTCACCTAAACATAAATAATTGGATTAAATTGAATAATTAATTCATAGACATAAAAGGTTCAATTTGTAGTCTTATTTGAAAATTAGTTCATAACGAAAAATAAAACCAACAATCTCATGAAAATCATCTCGAAAGAATTACACAATTAAAAATAAAAAGTAGAAGAAACTCTAAAAGAAATCTTCCAGCTTCAATCTTCAAGCGTAATTTTTTTCTCCACAAATCTCTATTGATTCCTGATTAGTCTCCAATTATGATTCTTTAGTCCCCTAATTTCAGCATGCTAGTAACCTTATATAGCTCCTCCTTTGTTAATCAAGTCCTAATGCTACTTGGCTTCTTGCTCGCACACGCCCTAGCCAACCGAGTCCACGCCTCAGCGCCCTGACGGTGAGATTAATGCTGGGAGTAGCGCCCCGGTGCTGAACTTTGGTTTATTTATTGTTATGCCATTATCATGCTAGAATTTCCCGATTCATCCCTGCTCCATCTCACTCTATAAAATAACCACGATACACAGTAAAAACTCTTCTAAAAGACTTGAGAACAACAATAATTTAAGCCTTAACGTATCCAATTCATGGGTATATTACCCATTCATCAAATACCCTCAAACTTAAATTGTTGCTTGCCCTCAAGTAACAAAACACAATGCAACAAGAAAAACTAAATATATCATGTAAATGCACATATAACTATCTACATGTTTGTAATTACAGCAGTCAAACCGAATACAATATACTCATCAGGCCTCAGAAAATCACAATAACATGCTAGTACACCATATCAAGAAAGATCAATAATATCCCAACAATCATCAAATCTAAACCAATAACCTGATATCGTGCGTGTGTGCTTAACAACCATGCTAACTAATGAAAAGCAAAATAAGAAACATAATAGATTTCTAGAAAGGCATCATACAGTATAAACTCGAGAACTCCATAAACAAACAAAATCCGGCTAAAAGCACCCACTTATCAAAGTCCAGGGGTCAAGATGGGATACTTATGCTTTATTTTTTTTAATTTTTTTTAACGGGGGCTTTTTTCACTTTTTCCCGTTTTATTCATTATTATATTTTTTTCTCTTTTTTCCATGATTGTGCAATGTCTCATTCCATTAGGCATACAGTGCTACCTCTTAGTGAGCTTTCGACCAACGACTCTCGGACCATATAAGACCTTAGGGCGCTAGGTGTAGAGACACTCCCTCGGGCTTACTTAATAAAGTAACAAAGCCCCCAAAACAAGACTAGCAACTATTTTTTTTAAGCTTATATACCCCAAATATTTCTCCCAAACTTAAATTCATGTCTAACTTTAGCCATCACTATCTATTCTTGTTATTCTTCCATTCAACTGTCATTATCCTTTAGACATCCATTATCTATCCATTTATACGTAATCAACCAACACGGTCATTTCTTAACATGTGCTATCTTGATAATTTCAGTTTCAAACAGATAAAGATTTAAATCACGTCAAGAGATCACATCACAGGCTTAACAATCCTTACTAGACTTGTTTATGCAATTTCATTTTCATCATTGGCCCCAAATATACTTAAACTATTTAACAGGTGGAATTATGTGAAATCCTAAATTCAACACTTAACAAAAAAGTTAACATCAAGTTTAACAAACAAACTAAAACATACTCACAACCTAATTTCCACAAACTGACATAAACATGCCACCTAAGAATGCAAATAAAACTAAACCAACCCCAAACTTATAATGAGCAATGTCCTCATGCGACAAATATAACAATTTAAAATAGAGGACTTCCCTGAAGAGCTTATTCCTCGGGTGCATCATCTTCATCCTCGCTCATCTCTTGATCAGAAGGGGGAAACCCAGGCAGAACAGGAGCAGTAGGAAAATGGCTAAGATCCACTCTAGGGTACAGCTGAGCATACATAGTAGTCTAGGCTTTAAAGTATTCAACTATAAACTTGTAGATCACATCTTGGCGTTCAGACATGCAGGCATTTTGGGCTTCGAGATTGTAGAACCAATCGTCAATTTCACGCTGAACCGCATCGGGAACAACACCACGGTAAGCGGTAGATGAGGGACCATAAGTAGGTGGAGCAGGAGCTGGTGGAGCTTGTGGAGCTATAACTTAAGGAATTATAAAGCCCAATCCACGTGGGTGATTTGCTACACCAGTCCACACCCTATACCTGCTGATCATTTTATGGTCCAACACTGGCATTGGGGATTGAATCATTTCATCCGACTTCCATTTGACCCCAAACTTAGAACATAAAGCACAAATTAGAAAAGGATGGAGTAACCCTCCCGTGGTACCTCCTCGTGCAGCTCTTAGAATGGATTGCTGAATAATTAGGCCCACATCTATCTTCAATCCTTGAATTATCGAATACAGTAACACAACCCTTTCCTTGGTGACATGGCTAACATGTGTGCACGACATTAATTTTGCGTAGATGAAGGCATACCAAGCCTTTCCATATAGGCTGAGACGTGAATGCGGGAAAGTCATGTGTTGGCTGATTTCACAATAAATTATTTGTGCAAGTATACACAGTCAGCAAATAATAAAGTGGTAAAATAAGTGTCAAACCCACAAGGAATTCCAATCAATAAACTCCAACTACTAACATTATACCAATTCAATTTTATTTAAACAACTATAATTTATAATTTTTTTAAAATTAAGAAAATTAAATTGATTAAATAAACTAGATAACTTTAGAAATTAATTAATTTAAATAAAGGTTAAGACTACAATATCCCCAATTTATGTACTACAAACCAATTATCCAATTAACCCAATTATTACGCCTCTTGAATTGTTAACATGAATTCTAAGTGTTAAAAGCCATTTTCCAAGTAACAAATAACTTCTATTCAATTTAATTAATTATGCGATATTCTTATGCAAAATAATTAAATCAAACCCATTAAATTCTAATTCCCAATTATTACATGCAGTGAACAAATATTCCTATTCAATTCACAACCCTAATTATTCATCTCATGTAAATAATTAAGCATACATGTTATCATGTCCAGTTCCAACCCTAGATTTCATCTCCCGAATCCTTCTAGAGTAACACGGTAATTATTGGCCAAATAAGTAATCAATACGCACAAAATATGATAAACAATTCACATGGACATAATTAATTGGATTAAATTAAATAATTAATTCATAGACATAAAAGGTTTAATTTGTAGTCTTAATAAAAGAATTAGTTCATAACGAAAAAGAAAACCAAAAATCTCATGAAAATCATCTTAAAAGAATTACACAATTAAAAATAAGAAGAAGATGACGAAATTCTAAAAGAAAATCCTCCAAGCTTCATTCTTCAATTGAAATTCTTCCTTTGCAAAATCCTCTGATGAAACATTGATTCTTCGGCTATGATGGGTTCCCTCCTCTAATTTCAGCATGCTAGCAACCTTATATAGCCCCTCCTTTGTTAATCAAGTCCTAATGCTACTCGACTTCTTGCTTGCACGCGCCTTAGCCAACTAAATTCGCGCCTCGGTATTTTGAAAGTTAATCTTGGGAGTAAATACTTATGCTATAGTTCAATTAAATTATGGTTTTGCCATTAATTTGCTCAAATCCCCAATTTGTCCCTGCATCTCCTCATTCTACAAAATTATTAATAAACACGATAAAAATTCTTCTAAAAGACTTGAGAATACAATAATTTAAGCCCGAGTGTATCATCTTTTGGTCCAAAATCGGCATTGGGGCCTAAATCATTTCATCCGACTTCCATTTGACCCCAAATTTAGAACATAAAGCACAAATGAGAGAAGGATGGGGTAACCCTCCTATGGTACCTCCTCGAGCAGCTCTCAGAATAGACTGCTGAATAATTAGGTCCACATCCATCTTCAAGCCTTGAATTATCAAATACAGCAACACGACCCTTTCCTTGGTGACATGGCTAATATGTGTGCACGACATTAATTTGGCACATGGCATCGTACATCAACTCAAACGATAAATTCCAGTCGGGAGCCACTATGATTGGAGCTGAGACCAATTTCTTCTTTAATATTTTGAAAGCATCGACGCACAACTGATCCATCTTAAATGGCACATCTTTCTCCAAGAGGGAACACAAGGGTTTCAAAATTTTGGAAAAATCATTAATAAAGCGTCTATAGAAACCCGCATGTCCCAAGAAGCTCCGTATTCCCTTCACAGATGTTGGAGGAGGTAGTTTCTCAATCGTCTCAATTTTGGCTTTATCCACCTCTAGCCCGGCTACGGAAACCTTATGCCCTAAAAGTATCCCCTCTTGCACCATGAAGTGACATTTTTCCCAGTTAAGAACTAGGTTCGTTTCCACACATCGCTTCAACACTAAAACCAGATTCTTCAAGCATAATTCGAAACTATCACCAAACACGGAGAAGTCATCCATGAACACTTCTAAGTTATGTTCTATCATATCTGAGAAGATGGCCATCATGCACCGTTGAAAAATTGTTGGAGCATTGCATAATCCAAAAGACATACGTCGGAAGGTAAACATACAGTAAGGGCATGTGAATTGGTTTTTTCTTGATATTCTGGTGCTATGGCAATCTGATTATATTCGGAATATCAATCCAATAGATAGTAGAATTGATGTCCCGCCAACCTATCCAACATCTGATTAATGAATGGCAAGGGGAAGTTATCCTTGCGTGTGGCATTATTCAGTTTGCGGTAGTCCATACATACTCTCCAGCTTGTAACTGTTCTAGTGGGGATGAGTTCATTTGATTCATTTTTCACTACCGTCATTCTCCCTTTCTTTGGTACACACTGTACAAGACTTACCCATGAACTGTCCGAGATTGGATAAATAATACTGGCATCCAACCAATTAATGATCTCTTTCTTTACTACTTCCTTCATAATGGGGTTCAGCCTTCTTTGTTGCTCAATGGTTGGTTTTGCACCCTCTTCCAATAAGATCTTGTGCATACAAAATGACAGACTGATTCCCCGAATATCCGCTATCGTCCATCCGATTGTTGTTTTGAACTCTCGTAATACCCTTAATAGTTTTTCTTTTTGCATGTCAGTTAAATCTGCTGATACAATAACTGGTAAGGTGTCAGATTTTCCCAAATAGGCATACTGCAAATGAGATGGTAGAGGTTTTAATTCCAACACTGGTGGCTCTTCTATCGATGGCTTGAACTTTTTCTCTCCCGTTTCGGGGCAATCAAGAGTGTCAAATGGTTGTTTAAATTTCCTGGAAGCTGGTAAAGCATCTATCCATTTGACATACTCAATTTCTTCCTCAATATTGAACTCGTCCATCCCGAGCAAAATAGATTCTAATTGGTCCTTTGAATAATGTCCATTGAGCTTGTGATTAACTAATTCGTCCATGACAACTACCCGCAGACATTCACCCTCTTCTTTTGAAAATCGTATCGACTTGAATACATTAAAGGTTACCTCTTGGTCTTCAACTCGCATTGTTAACTTCCCTTTTTGTACATCAATCAAAGTTATCCCTGTTGCTAAAATGGTCGCCCGAGAATGATGGGAATTTCCCTGTCTACTTCACAATCCAAGATAAAGAAATCCATCGGGAAGATGAATTTATCCACCTTTACTAAAACATCTTCGACAATACCTCATGGATATGTAACTGACTGGTCTGCCAACTGTAAACTAATATTTGTCGATTTTGGTGCCATAAGTCCAAACTGGCTGTAAACGGATAGTGGCATCAAATTTATACTGGCCCCCAAATCACACAATCCTCTTCCCGAAAACTGATTACCAATTCCGCATGGAATAGTAAAACTACCTGGATCTTTTAACTCCGGGGGTAATTTATTCTGGACAATTGCGCTGCACTCTTCGGTTAACGCCACCGTTTCAAAATCAAAAATATCCAAAAATCTTGAAAACTGCTTATCTAACTTGGATTTCTGAAACCTCTGCGGATATGGTATGGGAGGCATTGTAATGCTTTGTTCAGGTGCTTTCTGCTCTAAATCCTCATCCTGTCGGTTTCCAGTTTCTGAGACTTCCTCTTTTTCCACGGTTTCTTGTTCCATCTTTTCCTTGTCCTTGAGTGTCTCTTGCAAGACCTTTCCACTTCGTAAGGTCACAGCCTTGCAATGTTCATCTTTGCCCGGATTTATCTCTGTATCACTGGGGAGTGTTCCTTGTGGATGGCTATTCAACGCATGTGCTATCTGCCCCATCTGATTTTTCAAATTCTCGATCGACATAGCTTGACTTTTCACATTCATGTCTACCTGACTCAATAACTTGTCTTGCTCACTCATCCTCTTGTCGGTAGCTACAATAAATTTTGCCAACGCTTCTTCAAGATTTATTTTCCTCTCTAGCTGTTGTTGAGTCTGATTCTAAAATCCAGGTGGGTTTTGCGGTTTAGGAGCTTGAGCTTGATTATTGCTCCAAGAAAATCTCAGATGATTTCTCCAACCCGGGTTATTTGCATTCTGATTTGGATAAGGCTGGACTGATCGATTATAGCTTCCTACGAACTGAGCTGATTCAGCACTGATGGCACATTGATCTGTAGCATGACTCCCAGCACACAACTCATAAACCATTGCTACTTGTGATGTTGATGGTGGACCCCATGTTTCAATCCTCTTAGTTAACACAGAAATCTGTGTTGTCAACGCTGTCACTGCATCCAATTCTATCTTTCCCAGTGTTTTTGGAGGATTAGATCTAGTCATTGGCCACTGATAATTATTATTAGCCATCGTCTCTAATAGTTGATGTGACGCCCCCAAATTCGGGTACTTGAAACCCGTACTTGGTGTTCCACGATAACATTCATTCAACCACTTAATGTATTAATTAAACAAAATTATTATATCAAAGTTACCTACCTTCCCAGTCTCGAGAACCTTTAAGTCTTACATTACATGATAAATATTATATTATCCTACTACAAACATCATAACAACATAAAGTAATCTATTCCTTCAGCTTCCCCTTCCCTTTGTCCTTGCTGGAACCTTCAGGACGTGCTAGCTTAGCTGAAAACATTTAAATTTAACGCAAGAATGAGCATTTGAGTGCCCAACAAGTAATAGTAATGAATAAAGATTATCTGAAAGATTTGAATATTTTCTTTCGACGATACTTTAACAACGAAGTAAATGTTGTGAAGTAAGTTGAGACAATACTGAACGACATATTAATTCTATTTCATTTTTTTAAACTACGTACTGACTATAAATTTGGAAACAGTTTAATAAACTATAAATTTTATTTTAATTTTCGAAAATGTTATACAGAAATTCATCTGCAAACCGTCATGTCTTACAGACACAGAGGGTGATCAGCTCGTTATGCCCTGTATTGATCATCACTACTTGTTTGAACGATAAATCGTTCAGCTGGTCCGCCTTTGGCGCATAAAAGTTTTTCCCTATTCGGGATGTTCATAATTAAGCTGACATTCAAAATAAAACATTTCAATTTAATAATAATAATAATATTCTATCATGTTCTATAATATTCTTTCATTCTATGTCTAGCTGAGTTAAATAGCTTAGACAATTTTTAAATAACATATACATACCTGAAATTAGTAGGTATGTGTCGACATGAGATTAAATACAATCATTATCCAAGTGAGGGCACTTGAATAATCTAACTTAACTATCTATCAACAAGGTATATAATGATCATATATTACTACAATACTGGTAAACGAATATAATTCTATAACTGGCATAAATCCTAATATTTAAATATGTGACCGATAATAATAGGGTATAACAACTTATACAGCAGGAGTATAATATTTGATAACTTACTTATACAGGAACATTGCATAAGTAGAAACAAAGAGTAAGGATACTTGTCTGATCTGCTGCTTACACAACTTAGTTTTATCTTTTATACTGAAACCTATCATTCATAAGATTATTCTCTTGATCAGAATAATTTATCATAACATATAACACTGCTATTTGCAGTCATCATATAGCTTAAACACATTGTCACATAATTTTAACAGATTGTCACATTATCCAAGTGAGGGCACTTGAATAATTACTTATCAGGTCAATCTATCTAAGTCTCAAATTGACTTCGGTAACATTTGATTTCTGCAAAATTGACTCTCTATCGGATAATAATCGAGTTTATATTTTCTTAAACTCCTGTAACTTCAACACTATAGTAGATAATTTAAATATTAATCATATTATTTTTCAAGGTGATCTTCAACACTATAGTAGATAATTTAAATATTAATAATATTATTTTCAAGGCGATCTTATAATAATTTTAAATAATTATTATAATTTATCATGATTTTTCAAACATTAAAATCATTTTTAAATGATTTAAATACATAATAATTCCATTATCATTAATATAAAAATATTAATGAAATACTTGACAAAATATCTAAGTTATTATCAATAACTCAAAATATTTTTAAAACATTTAATTCACCCTTAAATGATTTTTAAAATATTTAAAATCATTTTTAAATATTTAAAATCATTTTAAATAATCTCCATTAATATATAAATATTAATGTATTATTCATGAAAATATTAAAAGTCATTTATTATCACTTAAAATATTTTTAAATCTTTTATATCCTTTTAAATGATTTTAAATCATTAAAACCATTTTAAACTATTTATTTAATATAAATATTAAATAAACCTATTATCATTAATATTAAATTATTAATGAAAATCACCTTAAAATATTAAAAGTCATGATTTATAACTTAAAATATTTTTAAACCTCTTATTATCATTTAAAATAATTTTATAATATAAAAATCATTTTTAACCCATTTATTTAATTCATTTATTAAATAAATTTAATATCATTAATATTCAATTAAATAAAAATATGTTAATTTATCAAAAGTTAATTATTATAACTTAAAATAATTTTTAAAACTGATTATGTAATTTTTAGGAATTTATTTTTATTTTTATGTATTTTTCGAAAATTATAAAACAAAAATAATTAAATCCGTCGCTAAAGGCTTTAGCGACATTTTTGTCACAATAGGTGTTCTTGAGGCTAAAGAACACTGACAGTCAGTATTCATGGCCTACTTTGACTGTTTCTAATTCCCAGTCTACACATGATTTGGACAATTTTAAGCATTGATCATGTAGTATTTATGTAATACTACATGAATCAAGCATCATATCAGTCATACAAACACATAACACAAAGATCTGGCCACTCAAAGTCATTGTGAGAACTTTCTAGGTTTTCTAGAAACCCAGTCAGCTTCTAGGTCCATTTTGAGGCTTAAATTTATATAGGTTCTGGTAATGGTTAATGTGTTCTAATGGTTCAAGGTTTTAGTGCACATGTCAAGGTATATTTATCAATCATCAGGTCAGTCATACAACATCCAAATCACTAGTTAGCAACTGGTCTAATGTTGTCAGAAATAACGTTCATACGGTTTCTGGGTTTTTCCCAAAAACTCCATCCGTGAGCGAGTAGCCTAGTTTGACCGTAAATAACTTTCAATCTGTTTGTTATATAAGTGATTTAAGAGCATGAATATATAGTACACATACAAGATTACAATCTTAAAACACTAACACCAACCAATCATCAAACACTTGCAAGATCTGAACCCAAAAACATCTTGTCAGAAGCTGAAATCCACATTTTGGGTTACCCAAAATTTGAAAGTCAATGCCGAGAGACCTACTTTGACCATCCACTACTAACAATCTGTTGATTGTTTGAGTGATTTAAAAGCATGGATCTAGAGTATAACTAACTGGCTACAAACTAGATACAACAACATCAATAAAACACTTAATACCTGACAGTTATAGGCTTGAGAAAATGTTGTCAGACACTATTCTTGAGTTTCTGGGCTGCCTAGAAACTCTTGATCATGCTCGGTCAACTAAGTTTGACCATGAATAACTTTTGTTCTGGACATGATCTAAGCCTGATATCAAGTCCAGAGCAAAGTCCATATAGCATACTACAAGTCAAAAACATAAAACATGCAAAACCATTAACAGGCTCAGATCTATGGCCTCTGACATTCGGTTGTCAGGCCATAGATTTAGGGTTCATTGCAGTTTTGAAAAACTTTGATTTTAAGGCACTTTGATGCTATATCATCATATAACATCTTCTAACACTTAAATTAACACATAAACACTAACTTTAATTAAGCATGCAAGATCTAAGGTAATTTTAGGGTTATACCTCTTTCTTAACAAGCTTTGAATCATTGCTTCCTATTCTGATTCTGAGGTTCTAGGAACTTGTTTGGGGACTGATTTGCTAAGAAATTTTGTGGCTTTAGAGAGAGAATATCTAGGTTGAGTGTTTGGTAGTAAGTGAGCAATTTTTTGTAAACTTTCTCTCTCTTTAATCCTTTATACTTTGATTCAATGTAGCTAGACTTGCAAGGTGGCATAAGAGATAAGATTTGGTTGAGATTTCAAGCACATGTGAGATCTTAGTATGGTGAGTCATGCAAATTCTAGAAACTCTTTTTGCTTACAAGTTAAGTATAAGGGTAATTTAGTCATTTTACACACTAAAGGGTATTTTGGTCTTTTCCACTCAAATTTTAAGGGTAGTTTGATAATTTCATATATTTCCCATAAATTTTTAATCTTAAGATTTGCTAATTAACATTAAGGCTTGCTAATCACCAATTAGGGTTTTGGAAATTAGGGTTTAGGATTTCCCGGTAATAGAATTAGGGTTTCTAAATTATCGTTTAGGCTTTCTTGATAATCATTAGGGTCTCCCCTAATTAGATTCATAATCACTAACATATCTCTTTGATCATATGTATCTGATTAACAATCAATCTCAGATTCCTATTTAGGGTTTGAATTAGGGTTTATCAATTTAAACTTAGGATTTTTTACTATTCTGTTATCTCTAATCAACACTAAACCATACACACATACACTACATACATAGCACATATTATATATTATAATTCCTTGTTCATAATCTATGAATTAGGGTTATGAACCATATCCGACTTAACTTTCATTATCAGTCAACTTAAAAATTTTAAATTGACTATTCTGCTAAATCCATATCGTATATATTCAAAATATTATTTGTAAAAAAAAAATTTATTCGTAAATACGGATATAATTATTCGAAAATTTCCAGGTCGTCACAGTTGATAAGCCTCATCAAAATTCATAGCCAAGATCGCTCCACCTACTGCTGCATCAATACTAGCTCTTGAAAACGCATGCAAACCATCGCAAAATATCCCAACTGTGAGACCCCTTATGAATAAAAATTTAAATTTCTCGAAATATTTTTTGAATATTATGGTGTGGATTTGATATAATGTTATAGTTGTGGGTAATATTTATAAATTTTGTAAAGTAAGCAAGTGGTTATATAATAGTCGATTGGTCGGGGAATATTCGTTTTTAACAGGGAATATTCATATGATGGCACAATCATTGGTGGACCCCACAACAGAAGTATTGTCTTAGTTAGAAAATGACAGAATTATCTTTTTATAAAAATAACGATGAAAGTGTTACCGTTAAAACTGTTGAACTACTCGGTAGTAAAAGTACAAAAGATGTCTGGCGTGGTTGCATAGTAGCACACGGTATTGATTATTGATGCTTACGTGAAAAGTCACTCAGTTATACTCAATTATTGCTACAGTAATTGCTGCATCATATCTCTCGTATTATTGATTCAATTATTGTCACAATATCATCTGTATAATATGTTATATTATTAAATCAATAATTGAGAGGACAAAGTCAATCATATTATTATTTGCAATATTGACAATGTCTAGAAGTTCTATCAAGGAGAGGTTTGGTCACCTAATTGCGCGCCAATAGGGAGAAATCCTTATTGGAAAGCCCCCTATTTCCTGGGAACGACCTGGTTGTTAAATATTGTGAATTATAATATTAATGATGAATAAGTTTGTGTTGATTAAAGATGAAATTGATAGTTCCATTGTGTTGAAATTATTATTGTTAGAGAAAATCGACATTTATTTCGATAATAATTGATGTCTGGAGGTTATATTGACCAATCGGGTATTTAACCGGATAATTGAGCAATTAATTGCTATTAATTCACATGATTATAAATATTTGTTCACATGTGTGTACTATTGATTCACATTCTTGTACTATACAACTTAATTATACAACAGTCGTGTAAAATACAACAAAACATAATCTGAGAGTTTCAATAAGAATATTGTCATCTAGACAATATCCACACTCAATGGAGTCCTCATTACATTTATTGTCACACTATTTTATAGAATAGTGAGGACTAGGAAAACAACCATCTGGACCGTCAATCCGTTCCCTGACTCGTCCCAGCTATATTCTCATTTCCTAAAGAGAATAGTGAAAGAAAGGGTGAGCTCAACTAGCCCAGTAAGAAATATTATGACTAAGATAATGTACAATAAATTATCCTTAGCCTTCAACAGTATAACAACTGATATAATATAATAGACAACAAGTTTTAAATCAACAACAGTAGCGGAAATAAGCAATCCATTAGAAGAATCAAATAGAGCATAAAATCTACTATCTTCTATGATTTAAAAAGTTTTTCATCAACTTTATCGCTGAGACTCAGCTTAATAAATAAAATCGAATCATCCCTGCACCATGGCCAAGGATATTCATGTAATTATCAATGGTCATGATTATACCGAATAATCCTTGGTCATAATCATACCACAATTGTCCATCAATGAACTACAGGCCAATGAGGACTTTTACCACATCATTCGTCACATTACTTACCATGATGATTATACCGATAATCCTGGTCATAATCATACCAAGTCCATCTATGCACGTAAGCCAAAGATGACTTTAATCACAATATAAGCATGAGGATGATGACAATGACATAATAATTCAATAAAACAAGTTCAAGGATAAATTTAAAATATTTATAAATTAATTTATCCAGGAACCAATAACTGCTTTGTGGAGTAAAATTCAAGAATAATATTAATGTACCAAAAATAATTTGGACAGAAAAGAAATATATTTTTCGGGTGAATAGTATCCTGTGAATAGTACTTCGAGAATAGTACCCCATGAGTAGTACCCCAAAACGAAAAGTGTCTCGAATATCCGAATGAATGATACTAGAGTGAATAGTAATCGGGTGAATAGTAACCCATGAATAGTAACTTGTAAATAGTACTCTGTCACGAAAAGTGCCCCTTGAATAATACTAGAGTGAATAGTAACCGGGTGAATAGTAACTCATAACAGAAAAATACCAAAGAAAACGATATTTCATGACGAGTACAAAAGAAATGATATCCCAGATTAGTATAATAGAATATATGAAACTGCAAATGAATTTTCAACCGCCATGCGGTAATCCACGTAGACAGATCATTTCCATAATTTAATAAAGAATGAATACGAAGGATCATTCACCATGCATGCTGGTAATCCACATAGACAAGTTATTCCAATGTAATAATAAAGAATGGAATAATGTAAGAATTCACCATGCATGCGATAGAATCATGCAGACGAGTTATTCCCAATAAAATAATAAAGAATGGAACCAGTCACGCAGAATCGCATGCATGTGATATTCCAACAGAATAATAAAGAATGGAATAACAACAGAATTCACCAGACATGCGATAGACCGTACAGACAGGTTATTCCAACAGAATAATAAAGAATGAAATAACAGAAGAATTTCACCATGTATGCGGTACTTCACATACACAGGTTATTCCAACATAATAATAAAGAATGGAATAACAATCCTTACGAGTATTGAAAGAAAATAACTCTCTTCATGAATATGAAAGAATAATACCCCTTACTAGTATTGAAAGAAAATATTTCTCTTCATGAATATGAAATAAATAATACCCCTTACCTTAGAAGAAACTGGATATTGGAATAGTGAGGTAGCAGATGTGACGCCCCCAAAAATAGGTATACATCACCCATCTTGAGTCGCCAAATACATGGTAAAAAATACAAATACAACTTAATAATACAACTATCGTGTAAAATACGACAAAACATAAACTGAGAGTTTTAATAAGAATATTGTCATCTAGACAATATCCACACTCAATGGAGTCCTCATTACATTTATTGTCACACTATTTAACAGAATATTGAGGACTACTAATGCTATCATCTGGACCGTCACTTCGTTCCCCGACTTTTCCCAGCTATATTCTCATTTCCTGGAGAGAACAGTGAAGGAAAGGGTGAGCTCAACTAGCCCAGTAAGAAATATTATGACTAAGATAATGGAAAATAAATTATCATCAGTCTTCAACAATGTTAAACTGATAAAATACAATAGACATCAAGTTTAACTGCAGCGGAATAAGTAATCCATTAGAAGATTCAAGTAGAGAATAAAATTTACTATCTTCTATGATTTAAAAATGTTTTCATCAATTTTTATTGCTGAGACTCAGCTTAATAAATAAACCACATCATTGACTCATCCCTACACTACGGCCAAGGATATTCATTAAATCATCAATGGTCATGACTATACCGAATAATCCCTGGTCATAATCATACCAAAAACTGTCCATCAATGCACTACAGGCCACTGAGGACTTTTACCACATCATTCGTCACATTACGGTCATGATTATACCGAATAATCCCTGGTCATAATCATACCAAGTCCATCTATGTACGTAAGCCAAAGATGACTTTCAACATAATATAAACATGAGGATGATGATAATTACATAATAATTCAATAAAACAAGTTCAAGAATTAATTTTCAAGATTTATCAGTTAATTTATCCTGAACTAAATAACGTCCAAATTGTTAACATGATACTTCTTTGTGGAGTAAAATTCAAGAATAATATTCATGCACCAAAAATAATTTGGACAGAAAAGAATCAATTTTTCGTCGTGAATAGTACCCCGTGAATAGTACTTCAGGAATAGTACCTTGTGAATAGTACCCCGACATGAAAAGTACTCTAAATACTCGAGTGAATAATATTCGGGTGAATAGTAACCCGTGAATAGTAACTCGTGAATAGTATTCTGGCATGAAAAGTGCCCCGAATACCCGAGTGAATAATACTAGAGTGAATAGTAACTGGGTGAATAGTAACCCGTGAATAGTAACTCGTAACAGAAAATACCAAATAAAATGATATTTCATGACGAGTACAAAAGAAATGATATCTCATATGAGTATAATAGAATATACGAAACTGCAAATGGATTTTCATCCGCCATGCGATAATCCACGTAAACAGATCATTTCCATAATATAATAAAGAATGAATACGAAAGGTCATTCACCATGCATGTGGTAATCCACATAGACAGGTTATTTCAGTAGAATAATAAAGAATGGAATAACAGAAGGATTCACCATACGTGCGATAGATCGCATGCATGTGAGTTATTCCCAATGAATAATAAATAATGGAACCAGTCATGTAAACGCACGACGTGATATTACGGCGAATAATAAATAATGGAACTAGTCCCAGAACGCACGCATGTGATATATATTCGATGTAATAATAAATAATGGAACCAGTGCAGGCGTAAATGTACGAGATGTGGATATTCTACGTAATAATAAAGAACGGAATAATAGAAGAATTTCACCATGTATCTTTGTGCTTTATATATCGAGTTATTCCAACATAATAATAAAGAATGGAATAACGTAAGAATTTCACCATGTATGTGGTACTTGCGCATATACAAAGTTATTCCAATGTAATAATAAGAAATGGAATAACAATAGCTCTCTTCATGAATACGAAAGAAATAATACCCCTTACGAGTACAACAAATAATATCCCTTACCTCAAAAGAAGACTGGATACTGGAATAGAAATGTAGCAGACTTCTCTTCTTCTTTCTCTCTATAATTTCTCTCTATAATAATTTCTCTATAGCTTTTGTGAATTGGTGAGAAATGAAGGAAGAATGAGCTTCTATTTATAGAAAAATATAGTTTCGATAATTGCACATTTCGGGGCTCGAAATATTACAGTCTAATACCTTCCTCTTTTCTTTCATTTTTAATTTAGTCCTGTAAGTATTATCAAACTTGCACCACCTCTCCTAATAGTAAATAATGTGAATCAATAGTTCAATCATGTGAATCAATAGTTATAATCATGTGAAAATACGAATTACAGTATAGTACCTCCATCTATACCTCCATCTTTAACTTAGTCATGCAAGTATTATCAATCTTGCACCAACTCCCCTAATAGTAAGTGAATGCGACTCAATAGTACACACATGTGAACAAATAGTTATATAAGCATGTGAATTAGTAGCAATTAATTGCTCATTTATCTGATAAATTGCCTATTTTATCAATATAACCCCCAGACATCAATTATCATCGGAATAGATGTGGATTTCAACTAACACCAATAATCCTAACACAATGGAACTATCAAATTCATCTTTAATCAACACGAACTTATTCATCATTAATATTATAACTCACAATATTTAATAACCGTGTCGCTCCTGTGAAAGAGGGGCTTTTTCGATAAGGATTTCTCCTTATTGGCCAGCCTTGATTAGGTGACCAAACCTCTCCTCGATGTAACTTCTAGACATTGTAAATATTGCAATTTAATAATATGAATAACTTTGTCGTCTCAATTATTGATTTAATAATATATCATATAATGTAGATGATACTGTGACAATAATCGAATCAATAATATGAGAGATATGATGCAGCAATTACTATAGCAATAATTAAGTATAACTGAGTGACTTCTCACGTAAGCATCAATAACCAATACCGTGTGCTGCTACTATGTAACCACGCCAGACATCGTACTTTTACTACCGAGTAGTTCAACAGTTTTAACGGTAACATTTTCGCCATTATTTTTATAAAAAGATAATTCTGTCGTTTTCTAACTACGACAATACTTCCGTTATAGGTTCCGCCAATGATTGTGCCATCGTACAGATATTCCCCGACAAAAAGAATATTCTCCGACCAAACGAATATTATATAACATCTTGCATACTTTATAAAATTTATAAATACTACCCACAACTATATCATTATATCAAATCCACACCATATTATTCAAAAAAATACTTCGAGATAGTTAAATCTTTATTCATAAAATCTGGGGTCTCACAACAGACTTCTCTTCTTCTTTCTCTCTATAATTTCTCTCTATAATAATTGCTCTATAGCTTTAGTGAATTAGTGAGAAATGAAGGAAGAATGAGCTTCTATTTATAGGAAAATATAGTTTCAATAATTGCACATTTTGGGGCTCGAAATATTACAGTATAATACCTTCCTCTTTTTATTCATTTTTAATTTAGTCCTGCAAGTATTATCAAACTTGCACCACCTCCCCTAATAGTAAATAATGTTAATCAATAGTTCAATCATGTGAATCAATAGTTATAATCATGTAAAAATATAAATTACAGTATAGTACCTTCAACTATACCTCCATTTTTAACTTAGTCATGCAAGTATTATCAATCTTGCACCACCTCCCCTAATAGTACAAAAATGTGAATCAATAGTACACACATGTGAACAAATAGTTATAATCATATGAATTAATAGCAATTAATTGCTCAATTATTCGGTTAAATACCCGATTGGTCAATATAACCTCCAGACATCAATTATTATCGAAATAAATGTCGATTTTCACTAATACTAATAATTCCAACACAATGGAACTATCAATTTCATCTTTAATCAACACGAACTTATTCATCATTAATATTATAATTCACAATATTTAACAATTAGGTCCTTCCCAGGTAAGAGGGGGCTTTCCGATAAGGATTTCTCCTTATTAGCGCGCAATTAGATGACCTAACCTCTCCTTGACAGAACTTCTAGACATTGTCAATATTGCAAATAATAATATGAATAACTGTGTCATCTCAATTATTGATTTAATAATATAAAATATTGTGACAATAATTGAATAAAATTGAGTAACTTCTCACGTAAGCATCAATAATCAAAGATATTATACAATACCATGTGCTACTATGCAACCACGCGTATTACTATACTTTTATTACCGATTATTTTATGACAACTTACTTACTTTAAAAAATTTTCAAATATCACCCTTAACTTTAAACTTTTATCTATTTAACCATTTAGGAAATAGAATAATTATAAGAAAATTGAATACTTTCATTTCATAAAATTCGGGGTCTCACAATCTCCCCTCCTTATGAAACTTTGACCTCGAAATTTACGTACCTGGTAGTTCGAAGAGATTAGAATACCTTGCTTTCTTTTCGGATTGTACCTTCCCGGTTATTTCCTCTCTATCATGATTTTCTCATTTCTCATCTCCTGTATTTCAGATATCATTCTAGAATATAGTTTCAAAATAAGGGTTAATTGACATGCCACATATTATCCCTATACTCTGTTTGACCAATTAAATACCAAATAACTTAGGTAGGTCATGCTAGCTAAGGAATTACCCGTCTCTCCCCTCCTAGTTCTAGTCTTACATCTCAGCCAGGGATCATATCCCTAAGCTTTGATACCAACTGTGACGCCCCCAAAACAGGTATACATCACCCATCTTGAGTCGCCAAATACATGGTACAAAATTCAAATACAACTTAATTATACAACAGTCGTGTAAAATACAACAAAACATAATCTGAGAGTTTCAATAAGAATATTGTCATCTAGACAATATCCACACTCAATGGAGTTCTCATTACATTTATTGTTTCACTATTTTATAGAATAGTGAGGACTACTAAAACAACCATCTGGACCGTCAATCCGTTTCCCGACTCGTCCCAGCTATATTCTCATTTCAAGAGAATAAAGGAAAAAAGAAAGGGTGAGCTCAACTAGCCCAGTAAAAAATATTATGACTAAGATAATGTACAATAAATTATCCTTTGCCTTCAACAGTATAACAACTGATAGAATACAATAGACAACAAGTTTTAGATCAACAATCTGCAATGAAATAAGCAATCCATTAGAAGAGTCAAGTAGAGCATAAAATCTACTATCTTCTATGATTTAAAAAGTTTTTCATCAACTTTATCGTTGAGACTCAGCTTAATAAATAAAATCGAATCATCCCCGCACACTACGACCAAGGATATTCATGTAATCATCAATGGTCATGATTATACCGAATAATCCCTGGTCATAATCATACCACAACTGTCCATCAATGAACTACAGGCCAATGAGGACTTTTACCACATCATTCGTCACATTATGGTCATGATTATACCGAATAATCCCTGGTCATAATCATACCAAGTCCATCTATGCACGTAAGCCAAAGATGACTTTAATCACAATATAAGCATGAGGATGATGACAATGACATAATAATTCAATAAAACAAGTTCAAGGATAAATTTTAAATATTTATATATTAATTTATCCAGGAACTAATAACGTCCAAATTGTCAACATGATACTGCTTTGTGGAGTAAAATTCAAGAATAATATTCATGTACAAAAAATAATTTGGACAGAAAAGAAATATATTTTTCGGGTGAATAGTACCCCGTGAATAGTACTTCGGGAATAGTACCCCGTGAAGAGTACCCCGACACGAAAAGTCTCCCGAATACCCGAGTGAATGATACTAGAGTGAATAGTAATCAGGTGAATAGTAACCCATGAATAGTAACTTATGAATAGTACTCCGGCACGAAAAGTACCCCGAATACCCGAGTGAATAATACTAGAGTGAATAGAATCCAGGTGAATAGTAACCCGTGAATAGTGACTCGTAAACAAAATACCAAAGAAAATGATATTCTATGACGAGTACAAAAGAAATGATATCTCAAAGTAGTATAATAGAATATACTGAAACTATGAAATGGATTTTCACCGCCATGCAGTAATCCACGTGAGATGGATCATTTCCACAATTTAATAAGGAATGAATACAAAGGATCATTCACCATGCATGCGATAATCCACATATACAAAAGTTATTCCAATAGAATAATAAAGAATGGAATAACGAAGAATTCACCACGCATGCGATAGAAGCCATGCATGTGTTATTCCCAAGAGAATAATAAAGAATGGAACCGTCATGCGTAATCCGCATGCATGGATATATTCAACAAAATAATAAAGAATGGAACAACAACGAAATTCATCGGGCATGCGATAGATCGCATGACATAAAAGTTATTCCAATGAAATAATAAAGAATGGAATAATGTAAGAATTTCACCATGTATGCGGTGCTTCGCATAGACAGGTTATTCCAACATAATAATAAAGAATAGAATAACAACCCTTACGAGTATTGAAAGAAAATAACTCTCTTCATGAATACAAAAGAATAATACCCCTTACTAGTATTGGAAGAAAATAATTCTCTTCATGAATATGAAATAAATAATACCCCTTACCTTAGAAGAAACTGGATACTGGAATAGTGAGGTAGCAGACTTCTCTTCTTCTTTCTCTCTATAATTTCTCTCTATAATAATTGCTCTATAGCTTTAGTGAATTGGTGAGAAATGAAGGAAGAATGAGCTTCTATTTATAGGAAAATATAGTTTCAATAATTACACATTTTGGGACTCAAAATATTACAGTATAATACCTTCCTCTTTTTCTTCATTTTTAATTTAGTCCTGCAAGTATTATCAAACTTGCACCACCTCCCCTAATAGTAAATAATGTGATTCAATAGTTCAATCATGTGAATCAATAGTTATAATCATGTGAAAATACGAATTACAGTATAAGTACCTTTAACTATACCTCCATTTTAACTTAGTCATGCAAGTATTATCAATCTTGCACCACCTCCCCTAATAGTACAAGAATGTGAATCAATAGTACACACATATGAACACATAGTTATAATCATGTGAATTAATAGCAATTAGCTGCTCAATTATCCGGTTAAATACTCGATTGGTCAATATAAACTCCAGACATCAATTATTATCGAAATAAATGTCAATTTTCACTAACACTAATAATTCCAACACAATGGAACTATCAATTTCATCTTTAATCAACACGAACTTATATATCATTAATATTATAATTCATAATATTTAACAACTAGGTCGTTTCCAGGAAAGAGGGGGCTTTTCGATAAGGATTTCTCCTTATTGGCGCGCAATTAGATGACCTAACCTCTCCTTGACTGAACTTCTAGACATTGTCAATATTGCAAATAATAATATGAATAACTGTGTCATCTCAATTATTGATTTAATAATATAAAATATTGTGATAATAATTGAATAAAATTGAGTAGCTTCTCACGTAAGCATCAATAATCAAAGATACTGTACAATACCGTGTGCTACTATGCAACCACGCGTATTACTATACCTTTATTACCGATTATTTAATGACAACTTGCTTACTTTGAAAAATTTTCAAATATCACCCTTAACTTTAAACTTTTATCAATTTAACCATTTACTAAATAGAATAATTATAAGAAAATTGAATACTTTTATTTCATAAAATTCGGGGTCTCACAGATTTTTGTTCTTCCCCTACCATGTCAACTGGTATTTCTTGTGCCGCCAGATCTTCTTCCAATGGTATAACCTCACTAGTCAACCGTAATTTCCGGAACTTCCTTTCGATATCGTCTGTGTAAGGAAAAAGTTCATTTTTCCTTGGATCTAGTATGCATACACTTACAAAGAATTCCTGTAACACAAGAAGAAAAATAAATAACTAACGTTTAAATTAAGACCGAATTAATTATAACTAATATGGAATTAATATTAATAAAGAATTCCTCGGCAACGGCGCCAAAAACTTATTGGATGGTTTAACAATCAATTATTTGTGCAAGTATACACAGTCAGCAAGTAATAAAGTGGTAAAATAAGTGTCGAACCCGCAGGGAATTCCAATCAATAAACTCCATCTTTTAGCACTATACCAATTCAATTTTATTTAAACAACTATAATTTATATTTTTTTAAAATTAAGAAAATTAAATTGACTAAGTAAACTAGATAACTTTAGAAATTAATTTAATTAAATAAAGGTTAAGACTACAATATCCCCAATTTGTGTACTACAAAGCAATTATCCAATTAACCCAATTATTACGCCTCTTGAATTGTTAACAGGAATTGTATGTGTTAAAAGCCCTTTTCCAAGTAACAAATAACTTCTATTCAATTTAATTAATTCTACGATATTCCTATGCAAAATAATTAAATCAACCCCATTAAATTCCAATTCCCAATTGTTGCATGCAGTGAACAGATATTCATATTCAATTCACAACCCTAATTATTCATCTCATGCAAATAATTAAGCATACATGTTATCATGTCTAGTTCCAACCCTAGATTTCATCTCCCGAATCCTTCTAGAGTAACACGGTAATTATTGTCCAAATAATTAATCAATACGCACAAAACATGATAAATAATTCACCTAGACATAATTAATTGGATTAAATTAAATAATTAATTTATAGACATAAAAGGTTCAATTTGTAGTCTTAATAAAAGAATTAGTTCATAACGAAAAAGAAAACCAACAATCTCATGAAAATCATCTCAAAAGAATTACACAATTAAAAATAAGAAGAAGAAGAAATTCTAAAAGAAAATCCTCCAAGCTTCAATCTTCAATTGAAATTCTTCCCTTGCAAAATCCTCTGATGAAACATTGATTCTTCAGCTATGATGGGTTCCCTCCTCTAATTTCAGCATGCTAGCAACCTTATATAGCTCCTCCCTTGTTAATCATTTCCTAATGCTACTCGACTTCTTGGTCGCACACGCCTTAGCCAACTAAATCCGTGCCTCAGTGCCCCGGCCCTGAAGTTAGTGCTGGGAGTAGTGCCTCGGCGCTATAATTCAATTAAATTATGGTTTTGCCATTAATTTGCTTAAATCCCCAATTTGTCCCTACATCTCCTCATTCTGCAAAATAATTAATAAACACAGTAAAAATTCTTCTAAAAGACTTGAGAATACAATAATTTAAGCCCGAGTGTATCAAATTCATGGGTATATTACCCATTCATCATCATGCTGCCACGTTTATGCATTGTCCAAGTGGTACCCGGTTGACATAGCTCGCGAATTATCACTTCATAGTCTGGTCCTTGACTTACAAAATTGGCATATTCATTGTGTTGACCCTCCAAAGGCAGCTGGTAACAACCGTTGATGTCCTTTTAGCTGAATCCAACTGTCTTGCCTCTCACATACACTCCATATTGGAATTATTCTGAAACGTTGGCGTAGAACTCTTTAACGACTGCAATCACTGTCGGGCCCGGTTGTGCGGTGAGTGTGAACCAATTTCTTTCAGCAATCATAGCAGCCATATCCCCATCCTTGGATTGATCAGGCCGTAAAATGTTTTTCGGTACTACTGAGCGAGTGGCCATGCGGTTGTAGCGTTCTTGGGCCGCGACACTCACGAACCGGCGGCTGTCAAAATTTTGGGGTGTTGAGGCGGATCCAGAAGCTTCTCCTCATTGACGTTTAGAGGTCATTTAGAAAATGAAGAGTTAGATGTGCGTAAGTGGTGGAGAGAAGTTAGAAGTTTAAAAGAAATAGGAGTTTGGTGCATGAAGGGTCTTTGAATTAAAACCAGAATCTCAAAACTGATCCCAGCGCCGGGGCACTAGGTTTTGACCTGCATTGGGCTCTAGGACACTGTCCTTCAGTAGTCGGCAGATGCCCCTAGCGTCGGGACACTGAGCTTGCATTAGAATTGAGCGTCAGGGCGCTGGGAATGTGCTGGAAAGGAGCGTCGGGGTGTTGAGGCTGTATATGGGCTACTGCAGGTTAGCGCAGGGGTGCTTAAACCCTATGTACTGGGGCGCGGGGGCTCTTTTGGCTAGCTCCTTGACCACTAATTTCGTTTCAAAACTTGTTGAGCAATTATACACCTAACTGGAAACAACAATGAGGTCAATAAGATTATTTTACTAAAATAGCATGCTACTAAATGGAAAGAAAATAAAATGCTAAAAATAAAGATAAAATGAAAATAAAACCAAATTAACTTAAAATTCTTGGGATTGCCTCCCCATAGCGCTTGGGTTATAGTCGTTAGCCCGACTATGCTGGTAATGCTCAATCACTGGATTAGGGAGGTGCATCGCCGTAAGGTTGGCTATCGATGGGTCCACTCCAATAATGCTTAAGCCTTTGGTCGTTCACTATAAGACGTCACCGCAACAACTAATGAACCGTGATCTATCAAAGATGAGCTGATTGATGACTCTTAGGAAACGGAAGATACCTTTTAGCTACTTGCATCATCTTCCCAGACTCCTAATCAGTCAGGATCGATCGCATTTTGCAACCTTCCGTAAAGACTTTCTTTGATTTTTGGGTAAATAGCTCAACATTCACCAGACTGGGACCAAAAGGCACAAACATCGAGACAATGAGACCCGTGGGGCTCAGCCTTTAGTGTACCTACTCCAGACGTAGGTAAAAATGCGGCTACCTTCGGTTGGCATAAGATCAGCAACAGAAGCTCATAATCCATATAGAAGATGCGAGAAAGAATAGGAAGCTAGAGAGAGCTTCAGATATGGCATTTCTATATCACATTTTCATTGTTTAATCTCATATCATATTATAAGTTTTGAGTGATATAAGTTGAATCCAAGCCAAAAGAAGCTGGTTCATACGTCCCCCAAGGTGAAAAACACTCATTTTAGCCACTTTCTTTATAACTGTTGTTATAAATTCAAGTTTTATGTAGATATAACAGTTTTCATCAGTTAAATGTGTTGTTTTACATATATATTTTGTATTGGGAGGTAGACACTTTATTTATACTAGTTAATTTGTGCATATTCAGCTGTAAATCAATTATTTGAATAGATCTACCTAAATCTAGCCAAATCTAGCATTTTGAGCGGTTATAAAGCATGATGCCATAACCTATATGCTAGATTGCTTCAGGTCTATGGTAGATCTAGATGTTTTAATGGTTTTGGTCAGTCCTAGTCACTCCGTAGAGCCCTAGATCTATATCTAGAGGTGAGGAGGTCCTAATGGCTCGATATGGAGATTTCAATCGATGAAATCACCTAATATCAAGTCTAGGATGTTGTATACACAAATTTAAGCATATTAATGTGAGCCTAGGAATCTTGGGGTTGAGATCTAATGAATGGATCTTAACAAGATTCCCATAATGGACTTTTTGGTTTAAATGTAATGCATGTTTAAATACTGCAAATCGATGTACATGTAATATTGGATCTTAAAACGAGTTCAAGGGGGTTTTACCAAGAATTCGGATTTAAGATCCCATGATAGTGAAAATTATTTTGTGATTGTTTGGATTCATAGAGATGGCTTTCATGCCCGATGATGATCTGACCTCTTTTTGGCGCTTTATTGCATACATGATCATCACAAAATGATTTTCCAATAAAATCACAAAGAGCTTTCATGCAGAATAAAGCAATTTGGGTAGATCACCTAATAAACAAAAAGATAATAAAAAGAAGTATATAAGTCCTCAATCCTAATCGGGCAAAGGATTTGAAAACCCTTTTTCAAAAGATCATTTCAATTTCCATATCTTGTTGAAAAATGAACCTTTTGTTATATCAAATCCTTTGTACCTTGGTGCAAAAGAGTTATAACACTACTTCCAAATAACTCAAAATAAAGACTAGAAAAGACTTTAAAATTAAAAAAACACACAAACACACATACGCACTTTATGTATAGGAAATTAATAAGATACGATAACCGTGTTTTCACGGAAGTTGGGGGTGACTAATACCTTCCCCTCGCTTAAGCAAGCCCCAAAATTCTAAGAGTCTCGATTTTAGACCAATACTACGGAGTCACATATTGGGCCATATTGAGAAAACTTTCAAATTCGAATGAGTTGGTACAACCATTTAAACCATATCAAATGGCGGCTCTGTTTCATTTGGCCCAATCATATAAAAATTAAATTTTGGTAAAATAAGTGGACTAAATGTCGGTCTTTTCCTAAAACCTCACCTTTTAATCAAATCAATCGACAAATCGAAATAGAAAGGGTAAGAACAAAGAAAAGACATACGATAAGGAAAATAACAAGAGAATGATTTTTCTTCCCAGCATCGACATTATGTATCAGACTAGTTTATGGTACAAACATATATGAGAGCATATTCAGAAATGTTGAGGGTAATTAGAGGGGAGAGATTTTAGCCATGAGTTAATGTCACTCCACCATTACCTCCTCCATTAAAGGCACCAAGAGGAAGGCCACAAAAGATGAGAAGGAGGGAGATGCACGAGGAGTCAAGTGTAACAAGTCAAAACATCAAGAAAAAAATGAAGTCATACAAATTATCTAGGAAAGTCACAATCATGGTATGCAGTACTTGCAGGACAGCTGGCCACAATCGTCTCACATGCAAGTTACTTATACAAACAACACAAACAAATGTAAGTTTTATTTCAAGTAATATATTTGTATTGACTGTATTATTGTTATTGGTTATAAATGTTAAGTTAAATGCTGCAAATTATTTGTTTTCATTTTTAGGAACAACTTGGACAAGATAAGGGAGAGAATGGCAAGAAGAGAAAACAAAGAAACAAAGGGGAACAAGACAAGGTTTTGTCTACAATTTGTTTTTATCATATTATGTTACATATATTTATGTTAAGTTAAATAACTAAATATTTGTTTTTAATTTTAGGAACTAGTTAAATAAGATAAAGGAGAGAGTAGCAAGAAGACAAAACAAAGGAGCAAAGGGGGAGGAGTCAAGGTTTTTCTTACAATTTAATTTTTTTCATGTTCTGTTACAATTGTTAAATAACTAAACATATGTTACCTATTTTAGGAACAAATTAGAAAAGATAAAACTGACATGGGAGAAAAGGGAGATAGTGGAGTTGATACATTTTCAATTTAGAAACATGTGATTTTCAGTTTTATTGGCTCAAGCCTTATTTATTCATGTTTTAATTGTTTAAGAGTGGGGATTGATGTTTTATTTTTATAGACAAATGTGACTGAGACAAGATAAAGTTGTTAGAGACAAATAACAAATTAAAAGTAAGCCAATAGTCCATGCTCCCAATAATGCTAAGAAGCATGCAAGATGAGAATGAGTCTTGTAGACACTCAAAATTTTCTGCATATCTATTACTAACATTGCAGGAGGGCAGAATCGTCTTTTAGAGATAACGCTAGAAGACATCTCAGTTCAATCTCGAAGACAACCCTAGGATATTCAGTATTACCATCTCGGAGATAACCCTGAGATATCTAGCTCAGACCCGGAAATACCACCGGAAGTTTCAACCACTACAAAAAAAATGGGGCTTCAGCAACAACCGATTTTCGTTGCTAAAGGTGCCAAATTTTGTTGCAAAAGGTTTTTGGCAACGACTTTACTGTCGTTGCGTCTTTCGTTGCGCAATGAGCGTTGCTAATTGTTTCGCAACGAACATTTTTTTTTCGTTGCCAAAAGTAATACATTTTGCAACAAAATTTGGCTTTCGTACAGAGACATCGATCCTTTAGCAACAAAATGTATTGTTGCAGAACAATTAAAATTTCGTTATGCTAAAACCCCATTTCGCTGCAAAAAGCCCGCTAATTGGCAACGAAATGAACTCTTTTTTTTTTTTGCAATGACCATGCATTTTCGTTGCAATTGACACCATTTTGCAACAACATTTTTTGTTGCAGTAAATTATGAAAATTGTTGCCTAAGCTTGCTTTCGTTGCGAAATGTAAAATTTTTAGCAACGATTTTCGTTGCTGATTATATTATTTGGCAATGACATTCTGCTGAATCAGCAACGAAAATGTTTGTTGCTAGTTATTTTTTAATAGCAACGAAAGTTGTCGATTAGCAACGACATTATATGTTGTCTTTTCTTTATATGTGCAACGAAAGTTGATATGATTTGCAACAATAAAAATGTTGCCTTTTATGTTATTATTAGCAACAATATCCTCTCCGTTGTTATTAGGTTAATTTTTCGTTGCCAAATATTATATTTTTAATGCCATTAGCAACAAAAATTTGTTGCTAAATGTATAAAAAATTGTTGCTATATTAAAACTTGTTAAAAAATTATGTCTCAATAACCCCATAACAAATTATGACATAAATACAAAAAAACTAAAATATTATTAATTAAATAAAATCATCTGATACATGATCATTTATCATCTTTACAATCAAACTTCGTACGACTAAAAACTACAAAGCCCGTCTTAGTTGACACTATCTGCCATTAAGAGGTTAACACTAGTGCCATATATGAAAAAAAATCAAGAAATAAATGTTTATAATAGGAAACAATACTTAAGCTTACACAAGAGTTTCAACCATGGTTCATCCTCCAGGTATTCTGCCAATATTAAAACAGCATCAGCCACTACACCAATGTACCCTTAATAAATTTGGATGATTAATCAAGCTCATTGTCTGCACCTCTCCACGAATACCATCCTATATAAATTATAGAGAAATACCACTCAATTGAATGAGGAATGTGATATTATCAAGTCGTCTGCAAATGCAATTAAAATTTTAATCCTTGCAAACAAATATAGTTCAAGTGTTCTGACAGAGGGTTATCAAGATATGGGCTGATAAGCAGTTCAGAAATTAATTTAGTGAATTTTGACAATAAAAAATTCTGAGGAAGGAAAGATGATTGTGATCATGTGATAATGTGATCATATGACAATGGCTGATTGTGATCCGGATGAGCTTCGTGACCCTGGTGAGCTTCAGTTCTGTTCTTCTGCTATCTATTTACTTCTCAGTTACTATACCTTGTAGTTTGATTTGCAAACTCTTGTTAGAAAATTTTAATAAGCCAACTTGTATGTGGACTTCACCATCACTTTGGATAGTAGCTAGTTTAGAGATTTAACTTAGTGGGTTTTCATAATGCGATGAGACTTAATCTTGAGTATAGCACAATGGTCAATAGGTGTATGTATAAGTGAGTGCAAGAGCTTCTCTATCTCAGGGTAAAAACAGAGTTCTAGGTTCCTTAGAGCATAGACTGGTATACTTAACTATGATTCTATGAGGTGATAGGGAGCAGGTGGGCATACATGATGAACTTAACGAATTTTGAAAATTTTTAATGGTTAATACATTGAATATAATTATTAAGATTTAATTAATTATTCCTTATGTGAGAAAAATAACACATTCATGATTCAACTAATTAACAGCACACGTTCAATTTTTTTACCAAAATAAGAAAAGGAAAAAAAGAAGAGGTAGGAGGAGGGGAGGGTATACACTTTTTCATTGAACAAAAAATTTTGAAACTGGGAATTTCTAATTATTCCCGACCATATCACCTGTCTTATGATCTATCTTTTCTTGTCATTTGTGGATCTCTAGAGGTAATAATTTCTTAACAAGTAAGTACAGGGGGTAGGGGCTCATCTAGCATCTCAATTTTCAATGTAGTTATTGTTGCCTATTCATTTTATATACAGTAGAGTAAGGGAAGAACCATGTGTCATATATGAATAGTTGCTCATTGTTGTAGTAAATTTTAACTGATATCTAAGCCATAATTGTTAAACATTAAAATCTTAAACCAATCGCTTGCATTAACCTTCTCTTATTTTGTCTTCTGATCAAAATTCAACTTGCGAGGAACAATCTGGGCTAGTAAAATAAATAAAATTATATTCTAACTTGAAACATTTTAAATCATCAAATAAGAATTCAAATTTAATGCATCTATTCATCCTTTACTAAATGAATAAATCTTCAAATGATGAGAAAAACGATAACATTTATCCATTTATTCTAAAATTGAGTGGGGTGAAACACACCTGAGCAGCTAATTTTTGAAGTTTTGTGTTATTTGCTTCATCGCCATCCTCAGCATCAACTCCCATTTCTTTTTCGGATCCATCGGCATCATCATCCTCATCATCAGACTGCAAACCATCCATATCATCAAAATCCTCGGCCTCTTCTTCCTTTGCAGCTTCTGCGCAATATTAAAAGAATATGAACATAGCATGAGAATGAAAGAAAAAACAACTATTCATACAGAACTTGAGGTATAAATTCACTCTGAAGGAACATCAAATCGATGAAATGAGGAAAAGAAAAGAGAGTAATTTATTGAGCTACCTGCTATTTGATCCTTGTAAGCCACCAGCAAATCAAGAGTGGACTTGAAAACATACTCCAAGGCCTCCCCTGGCAACTGATCCACGAGAAGTGGAAGCAGTGACGTTAAACCCAAGAAACAAATCTTTTTATCATGTTCTTTGAAACATCCATATGAGCATGTGATGAGAACCTAATTTTCCAAGATATAAAAGAGGGAAAGAAGAGGAAGGGTTGAAGGGGAATACTAAAAGCAAAACTACATGAAAGACGGTTTATTACCTCTTAAAATTAGCCCGCACCCCACTCTTTTTTGTTTGTTGCAACATCTGGAACCAATGATTAAATATTTTTGTAGAAACACCAAGTTTTTGCAAAATGTTGAGTGTTAAAGATGCATTGTAGTAAAGGGCATCAACAATCTGCAAAACAACAAAAGATACTCTTGATCATGATATGTTACATCTCACAAGATCATGTAAATAACTAGGATTCTATGAGGTGATAGGGAGCAGGTGGGCATACATGATGAACTTAACGAATTTTGGAAAATTTTAATGGTTAATACATTGAATATAATTATTAAGATTTAATGAATTATTACTTATTAGCACTCTGCTTTCCCATTATCACTAGACCCTCGGCTATAATTATCTTTCAGATATTATTCTATTTCTAAATTATAAGTTGCAAGTTATTATAGTTCAAATGAGCTGAATATTGAAATAATGTTTTTGTGCCGGACTCCACTTATTGAACTAACTCTTACATATATTCAGTTAAGCCCTACCTAAAAGTGCGTTTTTGATTCTTGAAAAGTTAGTGTTCGAAGTAAAAAAGATATGATAATTAGGAAGTAAGAACTAAGAAGTCTATTGACATTTCTTCATGTACATATAATTCTCATGGTGAAAACACAAAAGAAGCCTTATCATTGGACAGGAAAAAGAGTGGTTCTTCAGTTATCACAAAGAGTTGTTTTTAATACCAAAAGGTCCTCTCTCTAATTATCTGTTTCTATCAATCTCTCCCTATTTGATCTACAATCCAATCATATACATGTAATTGATCAATAAGATCATTACAACTACAATGCCAGGACATATCTCAAATCAAATTCTGCAACCTGCATAGCAATCACACAGAACAAACATAAAAGCAGAGAACCAAAAGCCGAGGTTCAGAAAGCTTGAAGAAAATTGAATTTAAATTTTAAGGTATGCTTTTCTGCATCTTTAGAGGATATCCCAACAGAAGATATAAAATACCAAAACCTTCCAGATATCTATTTACTTTCATAAACTTTTGGAATTTTATATTAGTTTGTTGAAGGATGTAGTGTGCTATTAAATTAGCTTGGGTGTATCATTTTAACAACTTAAGAGGTGATAGAAATATACTAAAAACCGTTACCAAAATCCTTAGGAACCACTGCCTCAAGTTGAGAACATTTCAAAAAGACAGTAGCTCTGAAGGCCCACTAGTGAAGAAACTATACAAATTTTAAAAACTAGTTGGTTGAAGTACACTCTACTATTCTAGAAACTGTTAGCTGAATAAGTACTATCCAACCATAGTCATAAGTAATTTAGCAAAAAAAGAAAAACATTATCATAAGTAAAAATAATGTAATTAAAAGTAATTATATCTACCTGAGCATTGTAGCTCTGTAGGCCCACTACTGGAGAAACTATAGAAGCGTTCATGCAAGTGGAATCAAACACCAGCCATCTATGAACCAAGTGGCCAAGTGAATGGTAAGTCAATAAAGTCGCACGGAAGTTGCCTCCTGGTATTCTGTAAATTGGGTACCATGCCACTGAGTACCTAAAAATTATGTGGACTAATTAGTTCAGCGGTTCCTGCTTTATCTCGTGCAGTGACATATTTTGATTTTTCAAGATAAAAGCATGCTATGCTTGAATTTCTGTGATTGATAAAAACATATTTTGGACAAAGATCTGACCTGCTTCACTATATACAGTATTTTATGCAAATTATACAGATCATCTTTCAATCTCTCCCTATCTGATCTACAATCCAATCATATACATGTAATTGGTCAATAAGATCATTACAACTACAATGCCAGGACATATCTCAAATCAAATTCTGCAACCTGCATAGCAATCACACAGAACAAACATAAAAGCATAGAACCAAAAGCCAAGGTTCAGAAAGCTTGAAGAAAATTAAATTTAAATTTTAAGGTATACTAAAAAAATAAATTTTTACCTTCAGTCTCTGATTTACTGTGGGATGAATATTGTTAAAATTGTCCTCGCTCGTTTTGCCAGACTCCATGTCCTCTCTCTTCACATGCTTCTCGTGATCGGATAATGCCACGTTGAAATCGAACGCTTCATTTCGCTCTGTAAACCCTAAGACCAAGAAAAAGTGCTCCACAAGCTGATCGACTGATTCATCAGGGTCTGGTGGCACATTTCTAACAAGTACCTATTCAGAATTATATAAATCTTCACACGTCAATAATAAGACGCATTAAAACTGACGAAGAGTCGATATGCACCTTCAAGTACACTTACTACAATATTTGAAACTAGCAACCATGTTAAGGGGGAAATATACATAATTAGCGCAAATACTTTAAACTGTTCACAATATAAAAAAAAATAAAATTACCATCCAAACTACACATGATTGTTGGTTCCAAAGATAAGAGTTTCTTCTCTGGTTGGAACTATCAAAGAAAATAGTTATTAATCACCTAAGGTGTTAGAAGCAAAATATTTAAAGTAAAATAATCGTTATCTAACAGATTGTACAGCTCGTCTAGAGCTACAATTAAAGCAACCTTCTACAGAGTTGATAAAATATAGATCTCATCACATCCTTGAACAATTCTGATTCTACAGAGGGAAAAGTGATTTGATAAAGAATATATGTCGGAATTCAGAATCAAACTATCGGTACGCACACAGAAGCATATACAATTATATCAACAAAGAGTTATAGAGACCTTGAATCGTTTATGGAGACGAGTTTGAAAAGCCTCAATGTCCTCAGGGGCGAAACTAGCATAGGGTTGGAGGGGGCCACGCCCCCCCCTCCCGAATGTTTGAAAAATTTATAAGGTCCATCCCAAGGTTGGAAAAATTAAATTTATTATAATTTTAAATTTGTATAATTAGAGCCTAATATTGTATATGTGTTATTCAAATTGAATGATATATTTGTATCCAGGTAACCAACTTAAACCCTTATTTAATTTTTTTTATTCTTTGTTTATTTTATGAAACTTGATATTTTACTTTTTAAAAGTTTAACGAGTGATTATATTCAATTTGTTTTCCGGTAACCAACTAAAACCTTACTTATTTGATTGTAAGTTTATGAAAATTTTATTATTAAAAAGTTCAATAAATGGTCCAATAATATTGATTAAGTCATTCTTGTAGTGTAGTTAATTGAATTTTTTATTTTTTGTTTAATTAGAATCATGGGAAAATCACATATTATTGATTTATTTTTCAAGAGAAAGCAATCAAATCATGTTGACATATCTATGCTTACCCTTGAGCCTAATGTTAAAACATCTCTTTTTCTTACGAACAAGAACAACGTGAATTGAAGGTAAAGAATGAGATATTAATTATTTGGAACGTGATCCTAAAAAAAATTCAAAATATGGAAATGTTGTGGTGTGATTGAAGTTCTTTTTCGAATATATATTATGTTGTTAAAAAAATTTGCCCCCAAAACAAAATTTCATATCCTTGAGAATCTCCGAGTGTGAGCGATCCAACTGGCGTTTGATCAAGTCCAAGCGAGAAGAGGCAAGATCCTTCAGATCGTTTATGGAGATTTATTTGATCTTTATTAAAAAAAATTAAATATATTTTTTTTTTTTTTTGACCAACTTTTCTAATTTATATTATTATATTGGTAAAGAATTAAATAAAAATTCATTTAAAATTTATTAAAAAAATTAAATATATTTTTCAATTATTTTTAATTTTTTAACCAACTTTTCTAATTTATATTATTATACTTGTAAATAATTAAACAAAAATTAATTTGATATTAATTATAAAAAAATTAAATATATTTTTCATTTATTTTCTTATTTTTGGCAAAGTTTTCTAATTTATATTATTATATTTTTAAATAATTAAACAAAAATAATTTTATATTAATTAAAAAATAACTAAATATATTTTTATTTATTTTCTTATTTTTTTTTGGCAAACTTTTCTAATTTATATTATTATATTTGTAAATAATTAAACAAAAATTAATTTGCTATTAATTACAAAAATAATTAAAGATATTTTTCATTTATTTTCTTATTTTTTGGCTAACTTTTTAATTTATATTATTATATTTGTAAAGAATTAAATAAAATTCATTTGATATTAATTGCATAATTAATTAAATATATTTTTTATTTATTTTCTTAATTTTTTGGCCAATTTTTCTAATTTATATTATACTTTAAAATAATTCTTTTATTTTCTCCATAATTTCCATAATTTTTCTCCTCTAAATCCACTTAATCAAGGCCATATAGGATAAATGAGCAATTAATTTCTATTAATTCACATTAGCTTTATAACTATTTATTCACATGTGTGTACTATTGATTCACAGCAATTAATGTATTAATTCTTTTATTAGGGAGGTGGTGCATTAGATTGATAATACTTGTATGACTAAATT